>PVJN01002943.1:0-108710 GCA_004026805.1 Lasiurus borealis | reverse complement strand
AAGAATCTGTGTGCCAGTAGCTTGCCAGTAGCTCGCTACCACTCTCCAGTAACTCTCTACCTGCTGCTCCACCCTCCTGTAGCTCCCCCCGCCCCCACTTTCATAGCTTACTGCCCTGCCCCCATCCTGTAGCTCTCTGCTACCCGCTTGTAACTCACTGCCCCACCCTCCTGCTGATCTGTGATCTGGTCATTACACTTCATGATGTAATAACCATTTGCATATACATCTTTATTATATAGGAATGATGTTAGTCTCATTTCTAGGTGTATGTGTGATTACAGATTATAGTTGTCTCCTTGTAAACATTTGCATGCTCTCTCTCCCACCAGAACAAGTTTCTCAGGATTATATATATATATATATAAAACTAGAGGCCTGGTGCATGAAATTTGTGCATGGGAGGGTGTCCTTTAGCCCAGCCTGCACCCTCTCCAATTTGGGACCCTTCTCAACAATCCAGGATTGCTGGCTCCCAAATGCTCATCTGCCTGCCTTCCTAATTGCCCCTAACTACTTTTGCCTGCCAGCATGATTCCCCCCCCCCCCCTAACCACTTCCCTGCCAGCCTGATTGATGTCTAACTACCCCCCTGACAGCCTATTTGTCCTCCCCTGCAGGCCCGGTCACCCTTAACTGCCCTTCCCTGCAGGCTTAATCACTCCCAATTGCCCTCCCTTGCAGGCCTAGCCCCTCCCAACTGCCCTTTCCTGCTGGCCATCTTGTGTCCACATGGGGGCAGGATCTTGGATCACATGGGCAGCCATCTTGTGTGTTGTAGTGATGGTCAATTTGCATATTACTCTTTTATTCAATAGGATAGAGGCCTGGCGCATGGGGGGAAGGGCAGCTGGTTTGGCCTGAGGGTGTCCCAGATCAGGGTGGGGGTTCCCTTGGGGAATGGGATGGCCTGGGCAAGAGGCCTGTGGTGGTTTGCAGGCCGGCCATGCCCCTGGGTGACCCAAGCGGAGGCCCTGGTATCTGGGATTTATTTATCTTCTACAATTGAAAGTTTGTAGCCTGGAGCAAAGCCAAGCCTGTTGGCTCTATGGAGGCAGCCATTTCTGTTGGGATTTATTTATCTTTTATAATTGAAACCTTGTAGCTTGGAATGGAGGCTTGGGCTGGCCAGGGTGTGGGGAAAGCTTGCCTTCCTCCATCGCTGGGGAAACCCAAGCCTCCCTCCTGCTCTCTCTGTGGGCTGCAGCCATTTTGGTTGGATTAATTTGCATACTTGCTCCTGATTGGCTAGTGGGCAAGGCCGATGGTATAGCAGAGTTATGGTTAATTTGCATATTGTTGTTTTATTAGATAGGATTGGGAATGGAAATTTGGGGCTGTGTGTGGGATATGTGTAACTTTACTAGGTAATCCGAAACTGTTTTCCATAGTGTTGTATAGTCATTTTTAATTAGGTTTCTCATCAGAACACAGAATATTGAATGATTCTTAGTTCTCTTGAAGGTGTTACATAACTGGTATCAGTCTAGAAGTCTAGGGAAGAAGTTTAATTCATACATATAGTGGATACCTTTGACATTGGAACTTAATTTTCAAGACTGAATAGTTAAGAGTTCCACAACCTTGTCAACATTTGATAATGCTTTAATATTTAGTTTTAGCCAATTCTAGTGGGATGTTTTACATACATCTTTAATATATATATTTTTTATTAATTTTTTACAGAGAGGAAGGGAGAGAGAGAGAGAGAGTTAGAAACATTGATGAGAGAGAAACATTGACCAGGCTGCCTTTTGCACACCCCCTATTAGGGATGTGCCTGCAACCAAGGTACGTGCCCTTGACTGGAATTGAACCTGGTACCTTTCAGCCCGCAGGCCGACGCTCTATCCACTGAGCCAAATGGCTTTGGCAAGATACATCTTTTATGAATACCACACAGCTGCATTTTGCTTTTTTAATATAACCTGCCAACTTCTCCTATAATTGGAGCATGAAGATCATTCACATTTATTATAATTATGGATATTTTAGATATAATTCTGCCATCATAGTCTTCTTTCCTGGTCTTTATTGTTTTTCTGGCCTTTTGCAGTTTTGATTTCTTTCTAGTTGTCCTCCAGGTTTTAAAAATATACTGGGCATGTGCTCTTGACCAGAATCGAACCCAGAATCGAACCCTTTAGTCTGCAGGCTGATGTTCTTTCTATTCACTGAGTCAAACCAGCTATGACTCCTCCGACTTAAAAAAAAAAAAATGATTTTAGAGAGGAGAGGGAAAGAGAGAGAAAGAAAGAAACATTGATTTGTTATTACACATATTTATATATACATTGGTTGCTTATATGTGCTCTGGTTGGGTATTGAAACCCCAACTTTGGCATGTCAGGAGAATGCTCAAACCAACTTAAGCTACTGGCCACTGCTGGTTTCCTCCAACTTTTTATTTTATTTTTAAAGTTTTTTTATTTTATTGATTTTTTTTTTTTACAGAGAGGAAGGGAGAGGGATAGAGAGTTAGAAACATAGATGACAGAGAAACATCGATCAGCTGCCTCCTGCACACCCCCCACTGGGGATGTGCCTGCAACCAAGGTACATGCCCTTGACCAGAATCGAACCTAGGACCTTTCAGTCCGCAAGCTGACGCTCTAGCCACTGAGCCACACTGGTTTTGGCTCCTCCAGCTTTTTCAAATCTATACAAGCTGAAAGAGTATGATTGGGAACACATGTATACCTACTTTACATTTTGACACATTGACTTTTCTTTGTAGATCTTTTAAGGCTAAGTAAATTAAAAATAAAGTGCAAACATCTTCATATTTATGCCCAAATGTTTCCTTAGTAAGTAAGCATCTGTTTACAATAAAGAGCTTCTCTTACAAATAACCACATAACATTTTCACACCTAGGAAAATGAATAATTATTTAATATATAATGTATAATACCTATAATTACATTTGGCATAAGTTCACATTCAGATTTTCCCAATTGTTTACACAATGTCCTTTTTTAGTCTCCCTTCCTGTCCAATCAGGTTTTCTGATTCACTCCATGCATTGTCACTGAAGTACAGAACTAAATGAAATCCATGTCTAATTATTTTTTCAGATGTAACTGCAAGTTAGAGGATCTGATAAGTAATACATAACTACTGCTATTAGTTCAGATACTTACCCTTGTTGAGTGTATTGTAATTTATTTTAGAATAAGTGTAACTTCCTTGGGCTGTTGGAAAGACTAAAAATATTCTATGTATCCAGTTAACTGCTGTTGCACACCCCCTTTTTTTTAATCAATTTTGAAACACCGATTAATGATCTTTCGATGTGTGAGGATGTGGCCAGCCTATTACATTAATAAAAACTTTAAATAGTTGCCCTAACCTGTTTTGGCTCAGTGGATAGAGCATTGGCCTGTGAATTAACTGAAGGTTCCCAGGTTCGATTCTGATCAATGGTGCATTGCCTGGGTTGTGGGCTCAATCCCCGGTCGGGGGCTTGCAGGAGGCGGCTGATCCATGATTCTCATCTTTGGTGTTTCTGTCTTTTCCTCTGCCTTCCTCTCTGAAATCAATAAGAATATTTTTAAAAACTTTAGCATATTCTCATGGCATTTTATTTTTGTAAAATGCTTAGAATGTAGGTTAATCCAGATTAGGTCTGAGTGATAGTGTTTTCTTTTTTGTTAATATATGCTGTACAGATGTTCACTTGAACAAAGATTCATTGTTGAAATTTGTTAGCAACTGTTAGATGTTACAAATACAAATGAATAATGTAATAATGAAAATCAATGGAATAAAATATCCTAGGGTAAGGATTTAAATTAACACACTTCGAATTTGCTGGGGTTTTTGTTGTTATTGTTAATCTTTACATTAGGATATTTTTTCCATTGATTTTTAGACAGAGTGGAAGGGAGGGGGAGAGACAAAGAGAAACATCAATGTGAGAGACTGCAACCTCCAACCAAGCCACACACCCTTGACCAGAATTGAACCTGGGATCCTTCAGTCCATGGGCCGTTGCTCTATTCATTGAACCAGATTGGCTAGAGCTATAGTAACTTATTGAATGTCTCACTTCTTTTCCTCCAATCAAGATCTCATTTTATTTTAAATTAGAAATTTCCTGGTACAATATTGATTACTTAGTGAAATGCTTCTTTGGAGACCAGATGGCCTTTTGAAAATTCAGCTTATTACCTTTTATTTAAAAATTTTTAAAGATATTTTTATTTATTTCTGAGAGGAAGTAGAGGGAGAGACAGAAACATCAATGATGATAGAGAATCATCAGTTGGCCACCTCCTGCAAGCCCCCCACTGGGGATCAAGCCCACAATCCAGGTATATGCCCTTGACTGGAATTGAACCTGGGACCCTTCAGTCCGAAGGCTGATGCTCCATCCACTGAGCCAAACCAGCCAGGGCAGTGGTCAGCAAACTCATTAGTCAACAGAGCTAATTATCAACAGTACAACGATTGAAATTTCTTTTTGAGAGCTGAAAACCGATTTCTGTGCATGGGCCACAAAGTTTCAATTGCACTGTACGTGTGCGCCTGCAAGTGGTATTTTGTGGGAGGGCGATGCTCAAGGAGTCAAAGAGCCACATGTGGCTCGCGAGCTGCAGTTTGCCAACCACTGAACTAGGGCAATTAAAAAAATTTATTTTAAAAATATATTTAATTGATTTTTTTTTACATAGAGGAAGGGAGAGGGATAGAGAGTTAGAAACATCCATGAGAGAGACATCAATCAGCTGTTTCCTGCACACTCCCCACTGGGGATGTGCCTGCAACCAAGGTACATGCCCTTGATGGGAATCGAACCTGGGACCTTGAGTCCACAGGTCGACGCTCTGTCCACTGAGCCAAACTGGTTAGGGCATTTTAAAAATATATATATTTTATTGATTTTTTACAGAGAGGAAGGGAGAGGGATAGAGAGTTGGAAACATCGATGAGAGAGAGACATCGATCAGCTGCCTCTTGCACACCCCCTACTGGGGATGTGCCCACAACCAAGGTACATACCCTTGATTGGAATTGAACCCCAGACCTTTCAGTCCGCAGACTGATGCTTTATCCACTGAGCCAAACCAGTTTCGACCGTTAGGGCATTTAAAAATAATATATATTTTTACTGATTTCAGAGAGGAAGGGAGACAGACAGACAGGGAGAAAGAGACAAAAACATGATGAAAGAGAATCATTGATTGGCTGCCTCCTGCACACTCCCTATTGGGGATCGAGTCCGCAACCTGGGCATGTGCCCTTGGCCGGAATCAAGCCTGGGACCTTCAGTCCACAGGCCGATGCTCTATCCAGTGAGCCAAACCGTCTAGGGTGGGCGATTCTTTATTACCTTTTAAATTCCTTGTGATTTGGAGTGCTGAGGTAATGGGAGGGGAAAAATACCCATGTATTTTCAGAAAAAAATTTAAGTGGTAGTTAAGGAATAAAAACCTTTTTATTTTTAAATAAAATACATTTTTATTGATTTCAGAGAGGAAGGGAAGGGGGGCAGAGAAAGATAGAAATATAGAAATATTAGTGGTGAAAGATAATCACTGATAACCTCCCTTCTCCCCCCTCCCTTCCCCGGGATAGCTCAACCTATACCCTTACAGAACCTTGGGGAACTGAACTGAGACCTC
This sequence comes from Lasiurus borealis, assembly GCA_004026805.1. Taxonomy (NCBI): domain Eukaryota; kingdom Metazoa; phylum Chordata; class Mammalia; order Chiroptera; family Vespertilionidae; genus Lasiurus; species Lasiurus borealis. The sequence goes on along the minus strand of PVJN01002943.1, from coordinate 103,085 downwards.
TTGGCCCATAGGGGGACACAACCACTGGGCCATACCAGCCTTGTTAATATAAGCCATTTATTATTATCACAGAAGAGCTTGCATTTTTTTAAGATAATTTGAGCTATTTAAATGTAATACTTATCTCATTTCACTGAAAGATCCCAGCTATAATGGGATGTAGCAAGCACATGACAAACTAGTTTATATATTCTGATAGTCTAGCCATCTGTGGGACAAAGAAACGACCAGTGTTACAAAAAGTTTTATTGAGTGATAGTTGGCCAGTTGGTGTACAAATTGGTAAGTGCTAAAAATCATTGAACTGTACACTTAAAAAGGTGACTTTATGGTATTCACTATTCCTCAGTAAAGTTATTTAAATTGACTGGAATAGGTAATATTTTATAATAAACAGCATTAGAAAAAAGTCATCAGAGTATGTTAATCTTATAGTTCCTACCATTTATGGTAGCTATTAGGATCTTGGCCAAGCACTTGAGGTAAGTCATCTTGTTTAGTGCTCCATGTACTCGAGAAAGAGCCAAGTACTTGACCAGGATTATCTAATTAGTAATTTAGGGAACTCAGGTCTGTGATTTCCAAACCTATGCTCTTAATCACAATAACTATCTGAAATACTGCTAATGGGAATATAGTCAAGTGCTAACTGATAAGTCAAACAGTGTCCACATTTGTGGTACATAAGGTTGGGATTTTGTACTGGGTGGGAAAGTGGAATAGATATGCATATGGGGCTCTTGAATTTCTTTCGGTGCTAGGTTGCACTAGGCCCATTTCTATAATTGAGGCCACTTTATTATATATATAGGGGTATAGCCAGAGGTTTGGTTGGATTTGGTTGCAGTTAAAAAACAAACCTACCTTTAGTTTTTCATTCTGATTTTCTTACTGTTCTAATCAGTATGGTGAGTTGATCTCTAAGCCCTCTGCCAATTTTGGTGCCTTATATGAGGAGGTCAGGCATATTACACTAAGAAGTGACAATTGATAGAGAAACAAGACAGAAAGCTACAAAATTACTTTTAAGAACTCAAGCTCCTATTAAGTAGCACTATTTAGTATATTGTTAAGTGTCCTAAAATGCCACAGTTACTATGGACATCAAGTAATTGCTCTTTACATTGAGGGACAGAAAATGAGTAATGGATATTTTGGTATGCCGGTGAGAAAACGTGCTGGTAGGTGGAGGCGAAAGAGCAGGTGCAATTTGAGAGTAAGGCAGGGCCAAATTGAACCAAAGTGTAGGGATCAGAAAGAAATAGCAGTATTTTGCCCTAGCTGTTTTGGCTCAGTGGATAGAGTGGCAGCTTTCGGAGTGAAGAGTTCCGGGTTCCATTCCCTGTCATGCCCAGGTTGCAGGCTCCGATCCCCAGTAGGGGGCATGCAGGAGGTAGCCAATTAATGATTCTCATCATTGATGTTTCTATATTTCTCTCCCTCTCCCTTCCTCTCTGAAGTCAATTAAAAATATATAGTTTAAAAAGAGCTGTATTTTATCAAGGCATTTATGGTTTGTTGATAGATTTTAGCAGTATTCTAGAAGAATAACCACCCCACTTTGGCATCAGTTTCACAATTTACATAGTTCAGACAGGTAAATAAAAGGCATGAAGTTTCAATGAACCAGAGAGGAGGCAATTATTGATACAGTAGTTAATAAAGATACCTTATTATTGCTGGGTTATATATGCGACACATTCACCTATCAAAACTAGTACTGCCGAGACCGGTTTGGCTCAGTGGATAGAGCGTAGGCTTGCTGACTGAAAGGTCCCAGGTTCGATTCTGGTCAAGGGCATGTACCTTGCTTGCAGGCACGTCTCCACTGTGGAGCGTGCAGAAAGCAGTGATCGATGTCTCTCTCTCATCGATGTTTCTGACTTTATCTCTCTCCCTTCCTCTCTGTAAAAAATCAATAAAATATATTAAAAAAAAAACAAAAAAACTAGTACTGGACAAGGGTTACCAAACTTACTTCTAAAAGTCGAGGAGGAGGTACAATGACCCTTAATTTGGATACCTATACTAAATTGATGGCAGAGAGCGTGTAAAGGAAAACAGATCTAATGCCTTAAATCCTTTATGACAAATGTACATGTTAAAAAATGGTAACATTAGCCCTGGCTGGTTTGGCTCAATGTATAGAGCTTTGAACTGTGGACTAAAGGGTCCCAATTTGGATTCCAGCCAAGGGCACATGCCTGGGTTGTGGGCTTGATCCTCAGTAGGGGGCATACAGGAGCCAGCCAGTAAAATTCTCTCTTATTGATGTTTCTTTCTCTCCCTCTCTAAAATTAAAAAAGAAAAGAAAATAGTAACATTAAAAGAATGGCTTAAAGGTTTTTGAGCTCTGAAATATTTTAATATATTGGTCACTTGAAAAATATTGGAAGTTTTCAAATGAGGTTATTTTGGATGAATTTCATTATAGGTGTAGGTATCTAGTAGGCAGATGTGGGCTGAGTCTCTGGAGAAAGACAAGGTTTTTAGCTTTTCTTTTGAAATTGGATGATACCAATAGTAACATTTCTGTAGGAAGGGAGAAACGTGATAAAGAAGTTAACAATTTTATGTTTCAGGAGTAGAAGGATGTTCTGCTGCTGTGGATTTGAGCCCAGAAAACCAGGATGGTGTAGTGTCTGAAAAGCCAAGTGAAGAAAGTGTGTTGAATGCCAGAGACAGATGAAAGAATGAGAACAGAAGACAGATGTAGGAGATTTACCATTCTCCCAAATTAGGAGGTCAGTGGTGACTTGGGGAAATAGCATTTTTTTTTTGTACTGTTGGAGTGATAAGGTGATGGAAATGAGACTAAAAGTTAATTGGATATTTAGTGAGGAGGAAGTAAATGTATTCTTGATCTTGGTTTTCTTTAAAAATATATTTTTATTGATTTGAGAGGAAAGGAGAGGGAGAGAGAAACATCAATGATGAGAAAGGACCATTGATGGGCTGCCTCCTGCACACCCCCTACTGGGGATTGAGCCCACAACCTGGGCACGTGCCCTGGCTGGGGAATCAAACCATCGAACCACAACTTCCTGGTTTATAGGTCATTGCTCAACCACTTGAGCCATGCTGACTGGGCAGTAAGTGTATTCTTTTTGAAAAATACAGGTTAAGTGTTCATTGTTTACACAATCTACATGCAGTTCCCAAGAGTTCTTTGAAGGTAATTGTTCTAAGCCTTTGTTTTTGAGTTTAGTTTGGTTGTAGAGAATAGTTGAGCATGTTTCTATACACATACTTGTAGAAAGGAAAAGGGTATGGGGTATTTTCTCAACAGTGGTAGGAGATTTACTTATTAAGTAATTTTATATTTGGCATTTGAATGAAAATTGACCCTGGTTCATAAGTGATAGGTATGTCAGTGTTTAAATGGATTACATGACTATTTTTTAAAAAGTTGTTCTTGGCATGAGTGAAATAGTAATAAGTATGTCATTTGAATTATGCTTTAAAAAACTAAGATTTTATTTCGTGGAATCATAAGGAAAGTTAAAGAACTGTAATTAAAACCTATGGGTCTGCAGTACTGTTAAAAAATCAGCATTTCTATTTTTGGTTTATAGTAATAGCTGGATATGATATAGCTATCTTGGAAAAGCTTAATAAGAGATACACTGAGGCTTCATAAATCAGTTGCAAAATATTTGTGTATTGTAACAATTGAGAAGCAAATGATTCATGCAGAAATATGAAAAATGAAAATAACCTGAAATATTTTAGTTCATCTGTCTTTAGCAAGAATTGAAGGTTTGTAAAGTTTTATCAGTTATGAAAGAATAATTGGAATTTGATCACTTTTTAGCAGTAATATCCAATTTTACTATATTAGAGTTGATAGCAGAGATGCCATTTTATCCCAAAACCAAGATAACAAATTACTGTGAGATGAAGTAGGTAGCATTTTTTTGGGGTGGGGGGGTGTTAATCCTCACTGAGGATATTATTCCATTGACTTTTTTGAGAGAGAGAGACAGATTTGGTTGCCTCCTCAACAGGGCCAGTGATCAAGCTTGCACTGAGGTATGTGCCCTTGACTGGAATCTAATCCAGCACCTAATCAGTCTAATCTAATCAGTCTGTGGGCCAGGCTTTATCCACTGAGTTAAACTGGCTAGGGCAGTGGTCTGCAAACTGTGGCTCACCAGCCACGTGCGGCTCTTTGGCCCCTTGAGTGTGGCTCTTACACAAAATACCACACTTGGGCGAGTCTATTTTGAAGAAGTGGCATTAGAAGAAGTTTATGTTTAAAAAATTTAGCTCTCAAAAGAAATTTCAATCGTACTGTTGATATTTGGCTCTGTTGAATAATGAGTTTGCCAACCACTGGGCTAGGGAGATAGTATTTTTTAAAAGTAGGACTTAAAATTTACATTGAGATGGGGACATTTCGTTGGAAATTTATTATCACTTTTTGTTAATATCCATGAAATAAGTCTTTTTATTTTTCTATTGATTTTTAGAGAAAGTGGAAGATAAAGGGAAAGACAGAAATACTAACGTGAGAGAAACACGTTGATTGGTTGCCTCCTGCACATGACCCAAACGGGGTCAGGCTGGGAAGGAGCCTGCAATTGAGGTACATGCCCTTGACCAGAATCAAACCCGGGACCTTTCAGTCCACAGGCTGATGCTCTATCTAGTGAGTCAAACTGGGTAGGGCATAAGTCTTCGTTATTTTCATTTCTCTCCCTTGTTTTTTCTTTTGGTGCCTGATAGAGTGCATGCTAATATTGGTGGATGATTGTGGGTTAGATAAGATAATTTCAATCACTCAAGCTAACATAGAAATCATTTTGCCACATGCTGAACATAAAAAAAAAGTTTGAGGGCTTACTCTATAAGGCCTGGATGGAACCCTCTTCCCTCAAAAATGACTGATTAAATACAGTGCAGATAATATTTAAAATAAATGAACAAGTAAAGAACTTGAAAGACTGCATTGACCTTGGAAAGGTCATGCAGATGACGTAAATGCTGCCACTGTTGAGAAAGAGACCATGGACAAGAAAGAAAAGTGATGTGATGAATTTATGTAGGAATGCAAGTTTCTAGGTACATCTTGGAATTACCATATATTCTGGCATATAAGACTACTGGGCGTATAAGACAACCCACAACTTTTCCAGTTAAAATATAGAGTTTGGGATGTACTTGCCCTATAAGACAGTACCTGGCATATAAGACGACCCCTGACTTTTGAGAAGATTTTCCTGGGTTAAAAAGTCATCTTATACGCTGGAAAATGAGGGTAGTATGATTCAGACTAATTTCCCACATCCACCAATAGTTACAATAACTTATGTAGAATCAGAAAAGGTTAAATCAGTTTTGTATTGTATTTGCCACAGAAGAGAAGTGTGTGTTGCATTTTAGAAAGTATTTATATTAAGGGTTGGAATAAAAAACATGTTGGCCTCAGAGTTTTGTTTTATATTCCCACTAGAGGCCCGGATGCATGAAATTCATGCAAGGGGCTTGGCCCTCACAGCCACTGTGGCTGCCTCAGCCCTCACAGCCCTGGCTTCATCTGGAAGGTCATCCGCCTGTCTAGTCTAATTAGCACATTATGCTTTTATTATTATAGATGATGTTTGAGTCCTCAGCTGAACTTGATAATTAAGGTGCTATAATGCCACATAAAAGCAAGGTTATCAGTGAATTTGTAAATTTATTTATTTTTTTTAATATATTTTATTGATTTTTTTACAGAGAGGAAGGGAGAGGGACAGAGAGTCAGAAACATCGATGAGAGAGAGACATCAATCAGCTGCCTCTTGCATGCCCCCCACTGGGGATGTGCCCGAAACCAGGATACATGCCCCTGACTGGAATAGAACTTAGGACCCCTCAATCGAGGCCGATGCTCTATCCACTGAGCCAAACCAGTCAGAGTGAATTTATAAATTTTAATGTTCAGTGATAAAGCATAGCACAGCCATTTCCAGTGGATTACATTGATGCAGTGTTTTGTTTTGCTTTTGGGCGGTGAAACAATATAGGTAGTGGTTTTATTTTCTTTTACTTCTCAGGGTGTTTTTTTTTTTTGAAATTTTATATAATGACTATTGCCTGGGTAAAATAATGAAGATGAAATGCTTTTTGCAACTTTCTCATTTTTTTGTTTGAACTACACAGGATCAAAATTTTCATCCAAGGTTCTTTGAGGACAATGATTTTCAAACCTTATTGTGAATCATGTATTGTTTATACAGAAATTCTGATTTAGTAAGTCTGGTGTGATCTTGAGAATTTTCATTTATGACCAGTTCTAATTATCAATCACTGTCCATTCCTCCTAGTAGCCCCTGGCAGCCACTATGATGTGAGTGGTTTTTTTCTATTAGCTATTATGAGTAATGCTGCTGTGAGCATTCATCTGCACCTTTGTTGATGAACATGTTTTTATTTCTCTTGGATATATACCTAGGAGTGAAATTGCTTGGTTATATGGTAACTCTATGTTTAACTTTTTAGGAACTGTATAAAGAACTTTTTTTAATTTGTGTGTTTATTGATATGACACAGAGAAAGAAACATCAGTGAGACAGAAACATTGATTGAATGCCTGCTGCATGCCCCCTCTGGGGATCCAGCCTGCAGCTAGCGCATGTGCCCTGACCAGGATTTGAATCAGTGACCTCTTGGTTTATGGGATGATGCTCAACCAACTGAGCCACATTGGCCAGACCTGGTTGGAGAACTTTTAAAAACTATTGGTGGTGCCCTGGCCAGTTTTCCTCACTGATTAGAGTGTAGGCCCTCAGACTGAAAGATCTTAGTTCAGTTCCTGGTCAAGAGCACATATCTCATTTGCTGGCTTGATCCCCAGCCCCTGGTTGGGGCTTACGTGGGAGGCAACCAACCAATGTGTGTCTCTCACATCAATGTTTCTCTCTGTCTCTCCCCTCACTTTCACTTCCCTTTTAGAAAAATCAATGGAAAAAAAATATCCTCTGGTGAGGATTAACAAAAAACAAAACTATCGGTGTCTGGGTCCTATTCTGATTTTAATAGGACCTGGTTTCATTTTTCAGAAATTCCTCAAGTGATTGTACTGTGCAACCAGGGATGGTGATGGATTGTGATCCTCTATTCCAGTGTCTTTATCTTATGATGAGATTTTCTTGTTCTGGAGATATTGTTACTTTATATTTGGACATGGATAGAATTTTACAATTAGCTGTTGCATATGCTGACAACCAGAGTTGAGACTCGTATTTCAGGAAGTAGTGTTTTTTTTGGGCTTCTCCTATCGTGTTGTTACTATTTTAATTGGTTCCTTGGGCCCACGTGCCACCAGAGGATCAGAAAATGGCAGTAGGTAATAGCATAATTATTCAGTACAGGCATACCTTGTTTTATTGAGCTTCACAGGTATTGTGTTTTTTACAAATGGAAGGCAAAACTCTCTACTAGAAAAAGTAAAAGATGACTACTCACTTTATTATGGTAGTCTGGAGCTGAAGCTACAGTATCTCCAAGGTATGCCTGTAATTCCTGTTGCCAGAGCCTGTGAGGAACTTGGAAGTTTTCAGAAATGGAGCGTTAAAGCAAAAGGCAGATTATAGTTGTACCCCTGTATATGTGGGTGGATACAAATTCTGGAGGAGCAAAACTAGAGAATACTACATAGGAAGGTAAGCAGAATTTGATAGAAGCGGAGAGAAAATAAAGAGATGTTGTTTAACAAGAATTATTACTGGATTTATGAGGAAGTCAATGTTATATTGTAAGTGGGTAATTTATAAAAATTCTTTTTTAATTTGGCTAGTCAGTTTTTAATTAAAACATTTCTTTAAATTTAAAAATTTACTAGTCCTTGTCTATGAAGTAGTAACCCTCTAATAAAAGGTGTCATCTTGATATTGTTTGGTGGGTACTTAAATTAATGTAAGCTAAATAAAGTACAGTATTCCTATAATTTGATAGGTCTTGTGAAATGCTATCTAGCTTAGGCCCCCTTTTTATTTAATTATTTAATTTACTTATACTGATTTCAGAGAGGAAGGGAGAGAGTGATAGAAACATCAATGATGAGAGAGGATCATTGATTGGCTGCCTCCTGCACATCTGCTGTTGGGTGAGACTGAGCCTGCAACCGGGGCATGTGCCCTTGGCCAGAATCAAACCTGGGACTTTTTAGTATGCAGGCCGACATTCTATCCACTGCGCCAAATTGGCTGGGGCTATTTTATTTTGATTTTGAGAAAGTACTTTAGAAGATTTTTCAAGGGATAAAAAGTCAAAGAATCATAAGGTAGCTGCTGAGCTGGGGTTTTTGGATAAAGACTGCGTTTAGAGCCAAGAAATTAGCAGAGCTGGAGTGGACAGATGTCTGGAAGCCACCATAGACAATTAAATTTCCTTCCTAACTTGAGTTAACCTGAAAGAAATGTGGATATACCAAATAATTTTTGCTGTTTGTAATGTTTAGGAGTTCACAAGCACTCATCTTTTTCATGGGCAGATTATATATACAGAATAGCAGCCAATCCTGAGCATAGGGGAATTCAACCTTGGCCACCAGCTGCTTGAGTCCTGGCCCTGCTCTCAGCAGCTGTGGAGAATAAAAGTATCAGCTTGGTCAGCTCCTGGCATGCAGGGCCCAAGCAGTTGAGCTGCATGGAATCGAATCTCACACTAGATAGAGTTCCTTCACGCTCTAGCTGCCTAAATCTCTCTGGGTTGGGGAAGTAGACTTCCTCTTGCTGGCTGCTTTGGGCCTTCAGAATCAGTTGAGGTTCTTAATCTAAAATCATGTTCTCTGCAGGGATGAATAAGTGAATTTTCTCTGCAGAAAAGGATGAGAATAATGAGTATTTTCTGTTATTTTTTTTTAGGAAAATATTTTTTAGTTACAGTTGATATACAATATTTTTAGTTTCAGGTGTACAACTTATGGGTATTTAAAAAAATATGTATTTTTTTATTGACTTCATAGAGGAAAGGAGAGGAAGAGAGGGGTAGAAACATCAATAATGAGAATTGTTGGTCAGCTGTTTCCTGCCCTTCTCCTCCTGGGGATTGAGCTCGCACCTGTCTATGTGCCCTGATCAGGAATCAAACTGTGACCTCCCTGTTCATAGGTCAATGCTTAGCCACTGAGCCACACAGGCAGGGGGCTATGGGGATTTTATTATTAGGAAAAGCAAGAACACAGATTAGAAGTTAAATAAAAATAATAAAACAGAACTGGTAACAAAAACATGACAATATAGAGCCAAAGGGAGCACATAATGGTTACCTTAAAGACTGGGATGCTAGGTGAAATTCTGACTCAGAGACAGATCTTTAACATCAGATAAGAACTATTCAGTGATGCTAATAGCAGTTAGGTGGTCTTAAAGAAGAGGAAGCTGAGTTGGAGTCTTATTATATATCTGTAATTGAACATTTAGCCTTGTAGTCTGGCATAGTGGATATGAGTATAGACTGTGGAGTCAGATGGCTGGGTGTAAGCCTTGGCTTTACCAACTACTAGCTGTGAATCTCTGTATGTCTTAGTTTTCTGTTGTACAATGGGAATAATATTAGTATGTACTTCAGAGTGTTGTTGGGAAAGTTAATGACTTATACATATTAATAAAGCACTTCATTGGTGCCTGGCACATAGTAAACAGTATGTTTTTGCTGTTACTATTACTTATTGGATTTAGGCTTTTGGTAATGAGTGAATAAGTCCTGAAGGACCACCTATCTCTTCTTGCCAGATAGGCCCAGCACCATTAGCTTTAGTACTGTGTGAACAGCATTGCTGAGCATTCTTTTTTAAAATTGATTTGAGAGAGATAGACAGATGTCGATTTGTTGTTCCACTTATTTATACATTCATTTGTTTATGTGCCCTGACTAGGGATTTAACCAACAACCTTGGCATACCTGGATACCAATTATGCTACCTGGTCAGGTCCTCTCTCTGATCATTCTTGGTGGAGACTTGCTTCTTGAACATAAATTGTAAATTCTGCTTTTAGTGATTGAGTCCATAGCTGAAGAACTATCCTATATAATAAAAGCCTAATATGTGAAGTGTCCAGTTGCCTGTTTGTGCATTCAACCAATCAAAGCATAATATGCTAATGATATGCTAAGGCTGCTCAATCACTTGCTATGACATGCACTGACCACCAGGGGCAAACAGTTTAGTTGACCAGTCACTATGATGTGCACTGACCACTAGGGATTAGACTCTGACAGGTAGGTTAGCTTGCTGCTCTGGTCCAGCCGATTGGGACTGAGCGAGATGGGCTGGACACACCCTGGAGCCCTTCTGTGGTCCCTCCCTGGCTGGCAAACATCCTGTGAACCTCCCAGTCCCAACCGTGCACCAGTGGGGTCCCTTAGCTTGGCCTGCACCCTCTCACAATCTGGGACCCCTCAGGGGATATTGGAGAGCTGGTTTTGGCCCAATCCCACAGGCCAGGTCTAGTTTCATATAATTTGGATTGATACTCTGAAAAAAGACTTCATTTTACTTTTTCTGGAGTATAAATATATTTGATGCAATAAGTGAGATACTTAGTTTTATTGTGTGAACCTTCTGGTTTTAGAGGTACCTTCCAATGCTGACACTTCATAACACGTGACACTCTCTTTAAAGTCCTATGGTGTTTGCACCAAAATCTTCACAGTTCCTCAGCATGTTATTCAACAAGTATTCTGGAGCTTTTCAGAATGATCAAATGTGCCTTTAATGTTTCTTGGGGGGAAGGTGTATGATATTACATGGTTTTTAGAAAAAAGTTTTAACGATGTTTTTCTGTGTTTTAAAGTTAGAGTCAACTATGAATTAATAGAAGTTTAGGTGGATGTTAATGCAACTATTTTCAGTTCATTCTAAACTCTGGAATCACTTGAAAACTCAGCTGTTTTATTACAACTAATTTAGACGATTATTGTACTTTAAGTAATCTAGGAAGCTTTATAGTTTCTTTGCTGATTTTGTTTTTAAAGAAGTTAAAGATGAGAGCATTTGAAATCTTGGCATGTTGTCAGTTTAGCTCGAATAAACTAAAGAACATTAAAAAAAAGAGGTTAACGGTATGTATAGTAGCAGTTATTACCTGTGTTAAAATCTCTCACATCTTTTTAATTTAGTTTGAATGAGGTGGGTAGGTTGAAATAACCTGGTACTCAAAAACCTGTGATATGTATGTTTGAGATTCTGCTGAATTATTTTTAGAATCTCTTGCTCTTGTCTGTTTCTATTCTAAGAATTCTGCTGGAATCTGTTCCAGGGTAGTAGAACTCTTGGGAATGGAGAGTGATGGAAAACAAGTGGAAACTGAATTCCTATGGTTTGGCATCTGGGTGTATTGTAGAAGCCTTACTTTTTACTATATATAATTCCGTTTCCAGAAAAGAAGTCTTCCCATGTGACACTATGTTAGTTAAAGGTACTGATTTTTATAGTCTACTTTTCATGCCATATTCGTTTTCACAGTTCATTGGTGGCAACAGTTTTTAAGGGTATTGATAATTTTGGTAGCTTATGCGCTTACGTTGATTTATGAATTCACTGTCTCTAGAAGTTTTATGTAAAATTAATATCTGGCTTTAACCAGTTTGGTCAACCTGCGGAATAAAGAGTCCCAGATTTAATCCTGGTCAAGGGTACATGTCCAGGTTGTGGGCTTAATCCCCAGCAGGAGGCAGCTAATCAATGATTCTCTCTCATTGGTATTTTTCTCACTCTTCCCTTCCTCTCTGAAAAATCAATAAAAGTATATTGAAAAAATAAAATAGATTTAATATATGAAAATTTGAAGGCTCCCTCCCCGCCTCCGCCAACTCCCCTCACCCCATGCTTGCATTGTAAACTCGAAGTTTTTTTGCTAAATATCTTAAGCATTAACACTTTTTTATGAATAGGGATTAAGTTATTCTGATATTTCAGTGGTAGTGTGGAGAACCATGTTGACAGAAAATAAGCTAGCCTGAATTTGTTCAGCAAACATCCTTTAAAAGCATATTCTAGGGTCATCATTATTTAAGTTTTTTCTTAGGATTGCATTCTTAATATTTATGCCAGTGGCCTTTTGTAGTAACAATTTATGAATATATGAGCCAGAGCAATGAGCCTTAATTAAAAGAGAAACATGTTTATCCCCCCAAAATTATAATTACATTTAAAGTATGCAATGTACTTTTCATGTTTCACAAGACAGTTGTCATGTTTCAGCCATGGAACAGGGGCCATTATTAATGAACTATTCATTATCAAATGTGGATTGATGATTAGAATGGAGATGTAAAGCCTTAATATTTATATTGAGTCAGTGAATTAGCAAGATTTTAATAGTTTGAAACAAAAAAGAGCTTATGGTTTTTCTGATTGACAGGTGAGGATTCAGGCAAATTACATACCCTCTCCAATTTGGGACTCCTCAGGGGATATCTGACTGCCGGTCCCTGTAGGGATTGGGCCTAAACCAGCAGTCAGACATCCCTCTAGCAATCTGGGACAGCTGACTCCTAATTGCTAACCTGTCTGCCTGCTTGATCGCCCCTGACCACTCTGCCTGCCAGCTTGCTCATCCCCATCTGCCCACCCCCTGCCGGCCTTCGTGCCCCCAGCTGCCCTCCCACTGCCGACCTGCTCGACCCCAACTGACCTTCCTCCTGTTGGCCTGCTTGCCCCCAGCTGTCCTCCCCTCATGGCCTGATCACCTCTAACCGCCTCTGCCTTACTACCACGGCTTTGTCCAGAAGGTCTCCTGGACTAATTAGCATATTACCCTTTTATTAGTATAGAATAGATGTGCTTATTTTCATAAATGGGCACTAAGGAATAAACAATTTAAAAGATTAATGAGAAAAGGATCATACAATTCAATTTAAGAAAAGAAGTGTTGGAAATCTGTAAGTAAGTCATGTGCCATTCTGAGAAATGTGTTAGGCAATTTTATCATTGAGCTAACATCATAGAATGCCTTTACACAAACCTAGATAATATAGCCTAGGTCAGTGGTCGGCAAACTGGGGCTCGTGAGCCACATGCGGCTCTTTGGCCCCTTGCGATTGAAACTTCATATCCCATGTGCAGAAGTCGGTACTGTTGATATTTGGCTCTGTTGACTAATGAGTTTGCTGACCACTGGCCTAGGCTGCAAACCTATACGACATGTTATTATATTGACTACTATAGGCAGTTATAACACAATGTTTAGTATTTGTGTATCTAAAAATATCAGAGGTACAGTAAAAATATTGAATAAAAGATTTAAAAAATGTTACACCTGTAGAGGGCACTTACCATTCATGAAGCCTGCAGGACTGGAAGTTGCTCTTGGTGAGCCAGTGAATGAGTTGTGAGTGAATGTGAAGATAGAACATTACTGTGCACTACTGTAGACTTTATAAATACTGTACATGTAGGCTACATTAAATTTATAAAGCAACATGAGATTAAACCAGCACAAGAGGGAATGCTGCTGCTGCTAGTGTTTGATAGCAAACTTAAAAAACTTTCAATTATAGCCCTAACTGGTTTGGCTCAGTGGATAAAGCATTGGCCTGCAGACTGAAGGGTCCTGGGTTCGATTCCGGTCAAGAGCATGTACCTTGGTTGTGGGCACATCTCCAGTGGGGAGTGTGCAGGAGGCAGCTGATCGATGTTTCTCTCTCATCGATGTTTCTCTCTATCCCTCTCCTTTTCTTTCTGTAAAAAAATCAATAAAATATATTTTCAAGAAAAAAAAAGCAAAAAACCCCTTTCAATTATAGTTGACTTATGTTGAATTAATTAATTGAATAATTCAGTGTTATTTTGTATAATTTCAGGTGTACAGCATAATGGTACATTTATATAATTTGTGATGTAATTCCCCTACCTGGCACCATACATAGTTATTACAGTATTACTGACTATATTCCTTGTGCTGTACTTTATATTCCTGTGTCTATTGTAACTACCAATTTGTATTTTTTAATTCTTCCTCCCTTTTCACTCAACCTCCTAGTCTCTCCTCTGGCAGCCATCAGTTTTTTCTCTGTATCTATAAGTGTGCTTCTGTTTTGTTTGTTTATTTTCTATTTTAAGAATCCACATATAAATGAAATCATATAATACTTGTCTTTCTCTGTCTGACTTTATTTTACTTAGCAAACTTTAATAAGTAGAAAGAGTGCACCACTGTAAACATGTTGCATTGTGATGTCATGCCAGCTTTGATGTCACTAGGTGATAGGAATTTTTCAGTTCCATTACAATCTTACTCGAGGCCTGGTGCATGAAATTCGTATACAGAGGGTGGGTGTGTGTTCCTCAGCCCAGCCTGCACCCTCTCCAATCGGACCCCTTGAAGGATGTCCAACTGCCCATTTAGGCCTGATGCTGGTAGGATCAGATCTAAGTGGGCAGTGGGACATCTCTCTCACAATCCAGGATTGCTGGCTTCCAACTGCTTGCCTGCCTGCCTGCCTTCCTAATTGCTCCTAACTGCTTCTGCTTGCCAGCCTGATCACCCCTAACCACTGCCCTGCCAGCCTGATTTGATGTCTAACTGCTCCTCTGCCAGCCTGTTTGCCCCTGCAGGCCTGGGTCCCCCCCAACTGCCCTTCCCTCCAGGCCCATTGCCCCCAATATCCCTCCTCTGCAGAACTAGTCATCCCTAACTGCCCTCCATTGCAGGCTTGGTCCCTCCCAACTGCCCTCCCCTACTGACCTGATCGCCCGCAACTTGCAGACCTGGTACCTCCCAACTGCCTTCCTCTGCTGGCCATCTTGTGTCCACATGGGGGTAGTCATCTTGTGTGTTGGAGTGATGGTCAATCTGCATATTAACTCTTTTATTAGGATGGGACCGTAGTTATATATGTAGTCCATTGTCAACCAAAACATTATTACGGGGTATATGACTATAAACTAAAAATGATTTAAAAATTTATATATATATATATAATGTTTTGATTTCAGAGAGGAAGGGAAATGGAGAAAGAAACATAATTTATGAAAGAGAATCATTGATTGGCTGCCTCCTGCATGCCCCCTGCATGGCCTCTACATGGCCCCTACATGGCCCCTTCTGGGGATTGAACCCACAATCCGGACATGTGCTCTGACAGGGAATTGAACTGTGATCTCCTGGTTCATAATTCGAGGCTCAAGCACTGAGCCAGACTGAGTGGCTAAAAATGATTTTTTAAAAGGTTTTATCCTAGGAACATCCTTAGCCAGGCAGGTTTTTATTGGATGTTTAACTTTAGACACAGCATAGAATTATAGAGCATTAATGCTCAAGGTGAGTTTAGAAATAACCAAGAAATTTCTTTACTTCAGAAATACTGTGTTTTTACATTTGACCGAAATCAAATCTGGGACCTTTTAGACTGTAGGCCAATGTTCTTTCCACTTAGCCACACCGGTTTCGGCTTGTTTTTACATTTGTACGATGCTTCACAGTTTAAAAAAATGTACTCATTGATGTATATTTATTCGTAATTGAGAACACTATAAATTCAGAGAAAGTTCTAAAAATAATGGCAAAACAATAAACTTTCTGCCATTTAATACAACCAAAGAACTCAAAACCACAAAATCTCAAAATTGTTAAACCCAAAACAGATCCAAATAATAGTAAAAACTTTTAAACCATGTTGGTCATGTGAGATAATTCTGCTTAATTGGTTATTTGCTATTATTGTATATGTAAAAAGCAGTGTAATAATATACCTGTTGCCTTTATCTAGCATTCCATAGAGAACCTATTGAAAGATAAGTAATATTAAGACAGCTATTGCAGAAAAACACTTGTCAGACCTTTTCTAGCTAAAATAAATTTCAGGGACATAGTTTTTCTTGTAATGTTGAAGTTGAAATGCTGAATTAAGGTTAGGCTCCTTTAATTTAAGATCCTCAGGTCAAAAAGCTTATCTAAAAATGCTAGTAGAATGTCATTTCATTAACTTGGAATGTATTATGATATTTGTAAATAGGGAAATATTGTTTCACGTGTGAATTCTAGCTTTGAGGTCTCCATAACTGATTGTTCTGGAAAACAGAATTCCACTTATTGATCTTTGAAATTATTGGCTCTGCTATGATTTGGTCTTTCTTAGATCATTCTTTTTGTTTTGTGCTTTTCCCCCTTATATTTCTTCCTCCTCCCACTCCCCTCGCTCTTTCTTTTTTCTTTATATTTGACCCCCTAGTTGCTTTTCTTTTTTTTGAAGGGGGGGTGTCATTCTTAATTTCTAAAAGTTACCAGCTTCCAGATCATTTAAACACACTTATCAAACATCTCTTACATTGTCAGCTACTGAGGAGTGAAGAGAACAAAAAATTAATTCAGGTCTTGTTATTATATAAAGGTTAGGAATACAAGTTAAATATAGAAAAAGTAAATAGTAAATCAATTAAAATATGAATTGCATGTAAGTGCTATAGGATTTAAAGGAATGTTAATATATAAAAAGTATTTGGAAATACATATAATCCTAGAAATCTCTGACCTATTTTGGAATATTTTAAATGGACTTTAAGAGAAACCTAAGGGCTTGATAGAGTGATCTCCTATTTGAATCATTTATTTATTTATTCATTTATTTAAATTGGGGCTCTAGGTTAGGCAAATTTAGCCAGTTTTTTTAATATATATATATTTATATATATATATATATTTTTTTTTTTTTCTTTTTATTGACTTCAGAGAGGAAGGGTGAGGGAGAGTGATAGAAACATCAATGATGAGAGAGAATCATTGATCAGCTGCTTCCTGCACGCCCGCTTCTGTGAGGACCGAGCCAGAACCTGGGCATGTACCTTGACTGGAATTGAACTGTGACCTTCTGGTTCATAGGTTGACACTCAAGCACTGAGCAATACTGGCCGGCCTGAATTATTTGCCTTTATACTTCTGTATTATAGTGCCTAAAGACAAAATGGTCCTGAACTTGCCATTTTAATTTTGCATGTTTGATTATTTTACATATTGTTCTTTTTTAATGTTTTTATATATTGTTGTTGTTTTTTTTAATGTTTTTCAAGTATACATTACTTTTTAAAATATATACAGTAGGTACTTGGGTTACGTCAGTGATCCGTTCCTACGGCACTACATAACTCGATTTTCACCAAAGGTCAGAACCCACTTACATACGCACCACATCACTCATATGGAGCACATACACAGCAGTAATGAAGTGAAACAGTAAAAAAAAAAAATTTAAAAGAAAGATAATATTTCCTTACCTTTACTTGTGGTAAATAAATAATAAAAAACATAAAGCACATATGTACATACATTGAAATGATGAAACTTTTTAAAATAAACTAGTGACCCCCCCAGTGCATGGAATTCTTGCACATTAAACGGGAATTAATTAGAGGAAATATTTTAATTTTTTAAAAAATATATTTTGATTTTTTACAGAGAGGAAGGGAGTGGGACAGAGAGCTAGAAAGATCCATGAGAGAAACATCGATCAGCTGCCTTCTGCACAACCCCCCCAACCAAGGTACATGCCCTTGACCGGAATTGAACCTGGGACCTTTCAGTCCGAGGGTTAATGGTCTATCCACTGAGCCAAACCGGTCTTGGTGGAAATATTTTAATATTGCTATTTGCCCTTTATAACAGAAGTGTCAGAGATAAAAGAATTAGTAAAATGTATATGAAAATCTTCCTCCTGTCAAGAGTCTGGAGTGGGCCACAGGCACCAGAGTCAAGTCCCAGCCATCCCTATTGGGCTAAATCCAGACCCGGCTGGCCCCACCCTCGTCAAACCCCTCCATGTGAGGGGCACAGCCTCAGGTTGTCTGGCACTGGGTCAGATGTACAGCCTGAGGTCCCCTGGCCTGCTTTCAATTTGTCTCGTTTGTATTACTGGAAATGGAATTACTGGACCATATGGTAATTCTATTTTTAATTTTTTGAGTAACTGCCCTATTTTCTGTAGTTACTATTTTGTTGTACATTCTTACCAGCAGTATTTAAGATTTCTAATTTCTCTGCATCCTTGGTGAAATATTTTATTTGCCATCCTAATAGGTGTGAAGTGGTATTTCATTATTATAATCATGTTTTGGTGACATATTTAGTTAGATGCTTGATACTTAAGTAGGTATTCAGTAAATATTTGTTGAATAAATAAAGTAAAAATAGATGCACAATTGTTTTGTCTCCTTTGAAGGTTTGTTGTTGTTGTTTTTAAGAATTTTTGTGAGTTTATTTGAGCCAAACTGTCAATAATTGCTGGGAAGCAGAATCTCAGTGTATTGGGATAATGCTTCCGAGAATGGCAGTTTTTCACTTCGTTTTATACAAAATTTGTTGTTTATAAGAGGCTTTTCCCATTAGGTATGTCTTGTTCCAATGTCACATTTTTAATTGGATTATTGCCAAAAAAATTTTTGGCTGGATGCAGTTTTTTTGTGTTCAAATACCTACTGCAAATGGGAAGAGCAGATAAAACTACATGTAGTAGAAACTACATGCAGTATAGTGGTAAAATAATTGCTGAATAAAATTCATGGTATTTGAGATTTTTGTTTAGAATTGCTGTACTTGTAAACCTTAGACTTTAGATTGCATTCATAAATTGGCTTAAGAACTGCCAGGAAAATCTAAAATCCTAAATGGTTGTTTTCTTGAGAATTTGTATTCTGGAGAACCCTTGACTTATCTCATGTTAACTCCTTGCCTTGAATTTTATCATTGCTGTTTACTAAGATTTGCAAGTTTTGCTCACCATGCCTGCTTTCTTGCAGATTTTCTATTTTGTACACACGTTATTTTGTATATACTGTATATGATGACTTCAGTGAGCAGTGACCGTTCCAGAGGTGCTCGGGAAAAAACACAGATTTCAGCGACACAGGCAACACAACTTCAGAAACAAGTAGTACAGGTAAGTTTTTGAGGAAATCTTGTGGAACTTAAGGGAACACATGTGCTTTAATGTTCTTCCTTGTAGGAAACATCAGGATTTGAAATCTCATTTTTAAAATGTACATAGTATGCACTAGTTGGATGACTCGGTTGGTTTTAGAGAGAGAGGAAGGGAGAAAGAAAAGTAAGAGAGACAGAAACATTG
The DNA here is from genome assembly GCA_004026805.1 of Lasiurus borealis. Classification (NCBI taxonomy): domain Eukaryota; kingdom Metazoa; phylum Chordata; class Mammalia; order Chiroptera; family Vespertilionidae; genus Lasiurus; species Lasiurus borealis. The sequence goes on along the minus strand of PVJN01002943.1, from coordinate 84,038 downwards.
ATTGGTTGTCTCATACGCATGCTGACCAGGGATCAAACCCACACCCTGGATAGTGCACTTAACTGGGAATCAAACCTGTGCCCCTTTAATGCATGGGACGACACTCCAACCAGCTGAACCACAGCAGCCAAAGCGTGAATAGCCTCTTATCAAAGATGAAATACAGCCAAAACCGGTTTGGCTCAGTGGACTGAAAGGTCCCAGGTTCGATTCCGGTCAAGGGCAGGTACCTTGGTTTCAGGTACATCCCCAGTAGGGGGGCGTGCAGAGGCAACTGATCGATGTCTCCTTCTCATCGATGTTTCTAACTCTCTATCCTTCTCTCTTCTTCTCTATTAAAAAATCAATAAAATATATTAAAAAAACAAAACAAAACAAAAAAAATGCAATACAAGTAATGAACAATCATAGGTGCAACCCTGCTAATAATGAAAGAAATAATAAATTAAAACAATTTTTATTTTTTTGTTTATCAAATCAGTAAGGATTAAATGCTTGTCTTTTCAAGGAGGGGCAATTGAAATGTGTTGGGAATGTAACCTGACTGTTTCCCACTCAAGTAAAGTCCCTGGGCTGATTTCCAGAGAATCAGATTCTCCAGACTGGAGGAGGGAGGACTCCCTTCTTCCCAGTGATTGTCACTAAAGTTTTTCCATGGGCCCTTTGGGGATGGCTCATTTTCTCTGATTAGAAGAAGAACTGCCAACTGAGTTGTGGGGAAGGATTTCTAGGCCCTTAGATTACTAATTTTTCTTTTTATAAAACTATTATAAGAATTTCTTAAAATAGTATTATATAGTAATAAATTCGTGTATGTTCATTTATCCATTAATCCCATGCTGGGAAATATATCCTAAGGAAAAACCTTAATGGGGAGGCTTTTTTTGTAAGATGTTTATTGCTCAATTCTAAATGTCCATAGAGGAATTCTGAGAACCTATCTAGGTAGCAGTTGTAAGAGAGAAATCCATAAGCTCTCATGAATCTAAATAAACCCGAGTTTGGGCCCTGGGTCTGCCACTTTACTAGTTAGTTGATACTTAAGTCTCTTTGAACCTCAGTTTTGTTTTTTAACTTATTTTTTATTGTTAACAGTATTACAAATGTCCCACATTTCCCTCCTTTTGTCCCCCTCTACCCAGGCCTCAACCCACCCCAGGCCTTCACCACACTATTGTCTCTGACCATAGGCTGTGCATATATTCATATAAGTTCTTTGGTTGATTTCTTCCTATTATCTCCCTACCCTCCTGCATACCTCTTCCTTCTGAGTTCTGTCATTCTATTTCATGCATCCATGCCTCTGGACCTATTTTTTTCCCATTAGTTTATTTTGTTTATTACATTTACTTATAATGAGATCATCTGATATATGTCTTTCTCTGACTGGCTTATTTCACTTAGCATGATTATCTCCAGGTCCATCCATGCTGTTGCAAAGGGTAAGAGATGAACCTCAGATTTTTACTAGTAAAATCATGCTTTGAGAGTTAGAGAAAAATTTGAGTTGAACACATTATTCCTGAATATCTTTTTAGATCTCCAGATGTTAACATTTATCTTTTTCTCCCTTGTACAGAGGAGGAACTACATGCTCCTTTTCCTCTAAACCTCTTGAGAATAAGTTGCAGATGTGGTACTTCTTTACCTGTAAATACTTGAGTATGTACAGTATTTAAAAACAAACATATAAGAACCATCTTTTACATAATAACAGCACAGTTTTAAAAAATCTGGAAATTACTTCATTAGCCAACCTAATCTACAGATCATATTTACATATTTTCTGGTTGTCCCAATAATATCTCCTTAAGTTAATTAAGTCCTTACATTTTATTTAGGAATTAATTCTCTTTGTCTCCTTTAATGTAAAACTTTGTTTCATGACATTGATATATTTGAAAAATATAGGCCAATTATTTTGTAGGATGTTTCCTAAGTTCGGTTTGTTTGAGAAATTTTCTCATGACTAGAAAGGGGTTACACATTTTTGGTAGAGATAGTACTGTTCTTAGTGCATCAGATCATGATGAACAGAACATAGGTTTGTCCTATATACTTGTGATCAATTTTATCATTTAGTTAAAGTGGTGTTTCTCTACTATCATGTCGAGAAAGAAAAAAAAAAGTTATAAATTTTAAATGGTGTCATATTCTTTGCAGAGAATGATTGTAAGGAATTTGAAATTGCCTAAGATATGATCAAGGAAGTGGTAACCTTTACTCTTAATGTATATTTCACATAGGTTATGAAATTAATAATATTTGAAATTATGCTGGGAAATGCCAGGTTTCTGATCAACTAAGAAAGGGTGCAAAATTATACTTACCATGTAGCACAACTATTTAGATATTTAAGAAAAAAAGACTAGTAGCCCTACCCAGTGTGGCTTAGTTGGTTGGAGCCTCATCTGTGCACCAAAAGGTTGCCAGTTTGATTCCTGGTCAGGGCACATACCTAAGTTTCTGGTTCAATTTCCAGTGGAGGCAACTGATCAATGTTTCTTTCATATGTTGATGTTTCTCTTTTTCTCCCTCTCTCCCACCTTCTGTCTCTCAAATTGGTAAAACATAACTTCAGGTGACAATGAAAAGAAAAAGACTAGTGACTATGTTAATGATATTTATCTTTGGGTGATGGGCAGGCATAAGGATGACTTAAAAATATAATCCAGCTTTATTATATTTTCCAAATTTTCTGGGTGATGTCCAACAAAAAACATTTGAGTGTGCTATGAAATATTAAAGTTGATGATGTGTGGGAAGGCTAAATAGGAATCTAAATGGTGAATAAAGAAAAATGGAATTTTTTAAAGAAAAGGGGATAGGGATATCCAAAGGGAAGGGCTATACAGCACTGAGCTAAGGAGTTTTGGGTCAATGATAGCAGCTCCTAGGAGATGGAGACTCTTCCTTATATGTAGCCACTGATGGGAAGCATTTGTAGTAGGTGAGTTTTGGGGTCTTGGTTGATGGGTTTAGGCAGTGGGGTTAGGTCAACAGGACTGTTGATGTGCATTTGGGCGCTTCTTGGCAGTTTTAGTTCATTATGGTTAATTCCTAGTGTCCGGCATTTCTTGCCCAACAAATCTTCCTGGTCTTTGTCCTCCTATGGTGGGGAAGCTTACAAAATGGCAGTTAAGAATTATATTTCCTTCTAAGTCCTAACATACTATAAAAGCTATCAACATTTTACTCTGAAAGTAGGTTAACTCAGTATAAGCCAAGTGAATGGAAGAGAGATCCAGAGGAAGATAGTAATACTTTTATAGTAAAAATTCTTGGCAAGAATTTTTCAATTTGACAGTTGTGTTGATGTTACTGATACTGTTGTAGGAGATGGTGTACTAATGTTTAACTTCAAATTACCAGTTGATTCTGCTTATTCCTCTGATTTCACAAGCTATACAGACCTTGTCTCAGTTGTTTGAGCTCAGGCTGGCAATTTTTTTTATCATACTCTAATTAATCTTTGTTGTTTTCCTGATGCTTAATTTTCTTTTGTTTTCCTGGCTGAAAGATAATTTTTATTACTTTTATGTACAGAAAACTTGACAGTGTACACTTAGCCCAGCTTGGTGGTCAGCTTTTTAGCCTTGGCCTTTTCTAGCTTAGTTAGCAATGCGAGACACTAACTTTGGACCCAGGATGTTGCATCCCCTTTGGCAGAGGATCTCATTGTATCTGTTGTAATTGGTCAGGATAGCCTCCACCAGCCAGAGCACATTTGTCTTCTGTGTGCAGGTGACGGTGGTGCAGGTCTTCCTGTGGACTAGACGTCCTAGTTTGGCCTTCTCCGTGATAATGCAGTAGGGAACCCACATCTTAATGGCACAAGGCAGGCAGGAAGATAATCAGCTCAATGGGATGCAGTCGTTGACCAGCTGTGTCTTGTTCTCATGAGGGCAGTGATAGTGTTACCTCTGCCCAAAGGACAGATGGCTCCTTAGTGGGGAAATCTCCTTTCCCTGACAGCTTTTTCTCAACATGGGCCAACAATCTCTTTTCTTGCTTTGTCTCCTGTCTGTACTTTTGGGTCAGCTTTAGCACTTGAGTTGTTGAGTCCTCCTAAGGCCCGGGTGAAATGGTTAATGGCAGAAGGCATTTTTGGATGTTTATAAAAATGGCCCTTTGCCGCTACAACAGAATATAGGAGGAGCGGGGGGCGGCATTTGATAAAATGGGTGAGGTCCCTTTTGGGTTGTATGTCTTCTCCAATGCCAAAACTCTTGCGCCTTTTCTCAAATGGGATTTACCACTTTCTTGGTCTGCTTCTCCACAACAGCAGAGACCTGCAAACACCTTCTCCTTAGCTTTTTTTCCTTTTGGTATCTTGGGTGGTGGGAGGAAAGAGCTAATTTTCTTCTTGTGTAGGGTAATTGGCAAAGGTAAAAATATTTAAAGGCCTAATTGAAAATATTGTATATTTCATTAATATTCTATGCTAGTATTGCAAAACTGTATTTGTTAAACAGCTATTAAGTGCATCAGCTGTTTTCAGAAGTTATTTCTAGATAGTCTGTACCTTTTAAGAATAAAACGGATGATATTGAAATACAAAGCATATTTGAGTCATAGTACTTAAGCTTAAAAAACTAAGTCTGAATAAATTAGTAATTGGTATTTACCTTATATATGGTAATGAATAGTGAATGACTTGTGTGGGTGAAATAGTGTCAACTTTGAAGTGAAATGTATTTTAATAAACACCACCTTTATAACTATTCAAAGTATGTGTATACTTTTTGGGGAATACCCTATATATTCACATATTATAGATGTATATACAAATTAGGTATAAGTTGGATCTTCATAGTGTTTATAGTATATAGCATATCTCCCTTTGGACATATACATTCACATATCATGGCTATATATACAAATTAGGTATAAATTTGATCTCTATATTGTTTAGGTAGTAATGAAAAATTACTAAAATGAAGGACCTATCCAGGTAGCCAATATGCTAGTAGATAATCACAATAAATTGTGTGTGTATATTTTGTTTTTGTTTTTATCAGAAGAACATGTATATGCCAAATAAATATTTTTAATACTAGATGGTTACATTATGGACTACAGCAATTTTCTTGTAGGGTATGTGAAAATTTTGTAATTTAAGGAAATTTAATTGAAGCAATGAGTATTAGTGTGCTTGGAATGGAGCAGGGCTGAATGAATATGAGTAAGAGACAGTATTTAGACTTGAGACTCAGAGTAGAAGATATTGTTAATAGGGAAAATGGATACAAATTAATCATGTAGGCACCAATGTTTACTTTCATTCATAAAAGGTTGTCAATCACCTATAACCCAAATGTATAATGAGAAAGTGCCATCTTTCCGGAGCTCATCTTCCCCTTTAATTTTTCCCTTTTCAGTTATTTTATGCCGTTGGTCCTTTTGCCTGCAGCACTGGGACTTCTCAGTTGGTTATGGGTCAGGGAAATGATTGTCTAATGCAGTGATCGCCAACAGGTGGTCCGCGGACCTCTGGTGGTTCGTGAGGTCCAAAAGGCTAACGACCACGGGTCTGATGTGCAGGTAGGTATAGTGAGAGCATATGTAAGGCCCTATAAAGATACACTGGGTAGTATTGAGGTTAAATTGGCTACGTGAGAAGACACAGAGTTTCTGTACAAACATTTTTCTGGTTGGAATGGTGTAGCACTGTAGTGGTTCAACTGAGGTCACAACAGGCAGGCATATGTTGGAATGAAAGGATTGGCCATTAGATTGGAGGGAATAGGCCAAAGTAGCTGGATCTTGTTAAGGACTAGGGATTATTTTAAATATATATGTACTTAAAGTAGAAAAGAAAAGTTGTTCATTATTAGTTCTTGTGAGGATCATTCAGTAATTTGGACTGTTTAACTTTTTAACATTTATTTTGGGAGTTAGTATAAATTTCAGCTAACAAGGGTAACTTTTTTTGAGAAAAACCCGTTTGGGAGTCACTTTAGATTTGTCAGAAAACTGCAGAAATAGAAAAGAGAGTTCCTATATAGCCCTCACCTAGTTTCCCTGTTGTCATAACCATAGTACTTTTATCAAAGCTAATAAACCAAATTGGTATATTATTACTAACTCACTGCACAAAAGAGTAACTTTTTCCATACCTTTTAATTTACTATTATCAAAAACACCATAAAATGAAACCACAATAATTAAGTAACTTGAATTTTTTAAAAAGGATTTTGAGTTTAAAAAGCATCTGGAAAAGAGTTTTCTGCAGAGGTGACTAATTTTATGTTTGAAAGTTTCTTTTTAAATTTTTTATTGAAATTAAAAAATAGTAACTTTTATTTAGATAAATATAGCCTGTTAAAAACCGACCATGATACTTTTTTTAGAGCTGTTTTGTTCTGATAGCAAGCCTGGTTCTAAGCCTGTGTCCTGGCAGTTGTTTTCACTATTTCTTGTTCTTCCACTTTTTCTTATGCTGGCTACTCCCATCTCTCGAGGGGAAAGAAAATTCAAATGAGTTAATGAAGATGAATAAGAACTTTAGGTCATTTGGCCAAGTAAATAGGACCTTTATATTATTTAATTTGATACTTAATTTACCTTATGGGTACAGGTTGTGTATGTTTTCTATTACCGTAGTTGCTGGAGTGCTAGAGAGATTTTATCTGTTTTGCATCAGAGTTTGGCATCTAACATATTCTTATACTTAAATCTTAACAATTTTTTGTTCTTTCTAGGCAACAGCTGAACAGATGCGTCTCGCTCAGGTGATCTTTGATAAAAATGATTTAGAATTTGAAGCTAAAGTTAAACAGGTATGTTTCTGGCAAAGGATGTTACCTATTTTTGTTAATGTTTTAAAAAAATTTTTCTAGAGATTTTAATTTTATTTTTTAAATATATTTTTTTGATTTCAAAGAGGAAAGGAGAGGGAGAAAGATAGAAACATCAATAATGAGAAAGAATCATTGATCAACTGCCTCCTGCATGCCCCCTACTAGGGATTGAGCCTGCAACCTGGGCATATGCCCTGACTGGGAATATAACTGTGACCTCCTGGTTCATACGTCAGTGCTCTACCAGTAATTGCTCCTTGGGGTGAACATCCCACAGTGAACTCTTTGTTCTTTCTTATAGTTTCTTTCGTCAGACTAATGATACTTTTGGAAGGCCACAAAAAGAATTTATGAAAAGTTATAGAATCCATTCTCTGGAATGATAGTTATGTACAGTTTGAGACATACTACATATTTTTATCTGAATAGCATAGCAGAAACACAAGTAAGAGCACTGGTTCAAAGTTTTAAGTGCTACCTTTAGATCTGTCTCTTACTGATCCAATCAATGGAGTAATTTTTTTTAAAAATATACTTTTTTAATCCTTACCGAAGGATAATTTCTCTGTTGTTTTAGAGAGAGTGAAGGAGAGGGAGGAGAAGCGCGGGGGGGGTAGGGGAGGGGCGGTGTGGGAGGCAGAGAGAGAGAGAAACATTGATGTGGCCCTGACTGGTTTGGCTCAGTGGATAGAATGCTGGTCTGCTGACTGAAGGGTCCAAGACTTGATTCTGGTCAAGGGCATGTACATTGGTTGTGGGCACATCCCCAGTAGGGAGTGTGCAGGAGACAGCTGATTGATGATTCTCTCTCATCAATGTTTCTAACTCTGTCGTCCTCCCCTCCTCTCTGTAAAAAATCAATAAAATATATTAAAAAAAAAGAAAAAGAAACATTGATGTGAAAGAGACACACCCTGTAACACCCTGTACATGCCCTCACAAGGTTTGGAGAGAGAACTTGAAACAGGTATGTGACCTTAATGGGGATTTCGAAGCCATGACCCTTTTGTCCATAGACTGACGACACTAACCACCGAGCAACTACCAGGGCAATCACTTGAGGGATTTTTTAAATTTATTTAATAAATTTTTATTGTTCAGATTATTACAATTGTTTTTCTTTTTTCCCTCTATAGCTCCCTTCCACCCCGCTACCCACTTCCCTCTGCCCTTACCTCCCCCCTATTGTCCTCATCCATAGGTGTATGATACTTGTCCAGTCTCTTCCCGCACCCCCATCACCCCTTTCCCCAGACAATTGTCAGTCTACTCCCTTTCTATACCCCTGATTCTGTTATATTCACCAGTTTATTTTATTGATTTTCTACAAAGAGGAAGGGAGAGGGATAGAGAGTTAGAAACATTGATGAGAGAGAGACATCGATCGGCTGCCTCCTGCATGTCCCCCACTGGGGATGTGCATGCAACCAAGATACATGCCCTTGACTGGAATCAAATCTGGGACTTTTCAGTCCGCAGTCCGACGCTCTATCCACTGAGCCAAACCGGTTTCAGCTCCCTTTTCTTGATAGTCCAAACTCCCCCCATAATAGTCTCGCCCAGGACTGGGGTTCAGTGCAGTCAGGAGTTTCCATCTCCCTCCTGCTAGAGGAAGCCTGTCAGACACTCCACTGCCTGTCCTCTCCATACGCATGTCTCCGTACCTCAGCTTTTTGCAGCTCCTCTGAAATTCCGTGAGCCCCTCTCTTTTCCTTCTAGTTGTAGAATTTCCACTCAGCCAGCATTCCTGTGGTTCTGGATGATGTCCGTTCTGTCTTAGCTGTAGTTTTGAAATTGTTGTACAAGGCAGCAGTTCAGATGTTCACCTATGCCGCCATCTTGTTTCTCCTTCCACTTGAGGGATTTTGATACTTATTGTGCATTTTAACAATTGCATATGGTAGTCCAGATCATTGACAAAAATCTGATTATTAGTAGATCTCCAAAGACCAAAGTGTATTGGAAAGTATGTAGAACTTTCACTGTGTTACAGGAAGGAAATGAGAGAGACAGAGAGAGACAGAGTGGTGTAATGCCAAGAGTTAGATTTATAAGATCAGGAGACCTGGATTTCAGATAGGCTTTGCTTTATTTTTTTTCCATATTAGGCTTTGCTCTTAACTAGCTTTTTGGCCACAGAGAAATTTCTTCAAATATTGGGTCAAACTATTTTGAACTTTAGCTAGTACATCCCATATAATAAAAGCCCAGTGATTGAACGGCAAAATGACTGGTTGACCAGTCGCTATGATGTGCACTAACCACCAGAGTGCACACACTCAACACAGGAGCTGCCCTCTAGTGGTCAATGCACTCCCACAGTGGGAGCAGCCATTCAGAGGGTGGGTTCACAGCAGGCCATGACCCCCACCAGTGCAGGAATCTCATGCACTGGCCCTCTAGTACTAAAATAATTATACAGTTAAAGCACAATAGATACTTAAATCATACATTTGTTAACTGATCATTTGAAACACTTTTATTTTGCCTAATCTGATTGTTCTTTGTGATTAAAATGTTAAGCAACTTAATTTCTCTTGTTATACAGAATGTATCAAAGGGATTTCTTCGATTATGTCAAACATAGCAATCTGTGGAATCTGCTTGACAGTATACTATGTGTAGGCATGAGTTTTCTGATTACTGAAGAATTCCTTGTGAGAACATTAGGTGTTATAACTTATATATGTTATAATCCAAGTAGTAATAGCTTATGTAGGGAAATTTGTCCCTGTGCAAAACAGTTGGACTGGATATTCAGTTCATGGTGCCCACATATATGTGGTCTTTGGGAAACAAAGTCCTACTTAATATTTGTGTAGTTTAGGGTTTTAGGAATGCTGGCTATAGATCAAATATGAATAGAAAATGACTGATCCAGAGTATTCTGAGGATGTTGGTTTATACATGTGTATGCTGCTGATTAATCTGTTATTGCTCATCTTGAAGGAGGGTTGATTTGTAGTTTGACTATGCCAATATTGGTGAAAAGACATGGGATGTCCACAAACAAAACAGGTAAAAGCTCAGCGTGTATAAGAGGCTATCTTAATTCCTGTCTTTATGGAGAAAGAATCTGAAAATATCAAGTGCCATTTTTGGGGTCTCCCTAACCATGTTCTTATAATTTCAACAGCTTATGGAAGTGACAGGAAAAAATCAGGATGAATGCATAGTTGCCCTACATGACTGTAATGGAGATGTGAACAAAGCTATCAATATATTGCTGGAAGGGAATTCAGACACGGTAAGATTATTAGGTATTATTCACTGATTTGCAGTGCTAAGATTTGTTTCAACCCCATATTGCATTTTAAACTTCACCTTATTTGAGGTTGGGGATGGAGGGAATTATGTTTGTTTTAAGTTCCAGAAAGAACCATAACCTGAAATGACTGTTTTTGTTATATATGGTTTCTTCATGAAGTTGTAGAATCTGAAGACTTGAAATAGAACTTGGTCATCTACTCCAGCTTTACACAGTTTCCAAAATTCTCTGGGCCTGTGGATATTTTCTCCACCTGAAAAAACTTCTCTTGGCTCCACTGCTCATGTTTCTTCATCTCAGGCGTCACCTCTTACTGCTCCTTATATCTCTAGACTAACAGAAAACCAGGATTTACTGGTATATCTATTTGCTTATGTGTGAATATTCTACAGACACCTTTTCATGACAGTTTGACAGATATATAAAAGGAGAAAAGTTTAAAAAAATGTTTTTTTCTGTGTGTGTTTTTTAGCTTAGAAAGTTTGAGGAATGTGCAGGCACACTTCTTTTAGGAAGGCTGCAACTAAAGCCACTCCAAAGCCACTCCAGGCAGCTGCCAGCACTAATCTTTTGATTCATGTGTAGAGAGATTACACAATATTTCATTTGTATTTTTATATTGAGGAAACCGCTTCCGAGCAGATTAAAACAAATAATGACTTATTGAAAAAGGGGTACAAAGATGACCCATCAAAAAATGCTTTCCTTAGCTAGCCAGAGTGGCTCAATTGGTTGAGCATTGTCTTGTGCATCAAAGGGTTGCTGGATTGATTCCTGGTCAGGCCATATTTTTGGTGGTAGAACAACAGAGTATGTTATCAATTTAGCTGTGGGCTCAGTCCCTGATCCTTGGTCAGGGCCTGTACAAAAGGCAGCCAATTGATGTTTTCTCTCTCTCTCCCTTCTTCTCTCTCTGTCTCGCTCTCTTAAAAAAAAAAAAGCATGCCTTGGTTAAGGATTAAAGGAGAGAAAAAAGTGGCTTCTTGTCCGTGTTCAGGTTTAATCATGTTCTCAGTTTTAGGGATAGGCTGTATTAGAGTCAGGCTGTATAAAAATGAACTACCATGACAAGGTGAAACATAAAATGAGTATTTTTTTAATATGAAACAAGAAAAATGAATTTTGTAGTTACATAATTTTAGGTACTTGGGAAAATCTTTCACTATTTGGAAATAGCAGTATTTGTGGTTAAAATTCCACACAAAATAACTGGTCCACATGATAAACCACTAAATATGTCAGTTTGTTGGGAAAATATATAACGTTCAGTGATGAAATAAAATTTTGAATAGCTTTTGTTTGCTGACAGGCATGTATTTACTGTTTTGTTTTGCTTTTAAAATATGGGGAATGTGTTTACCTCATTGCTAATAGATTTAGTGTAAAATGGCTGTTATTTTCCAAGAGCTGAAAGGCTTCCCTTTTTATAAAAATAATCAATATGAACAAATGAAGTATATTCAAATTATTAGAGCGCCTATTTCCTTTTTATCTTAGAGATAGGGCAGGACACTACTTTCTGTTGCTTTTCTTTTACATCCAGCAGATTTCATTCTTTTCTGTGGTAGTTGAGTGAATTTTTAAGTCTTAAAAATCCAGTTCTCTCTTTGTGGTTTATTGAGTTTTCTCCTCTGGGACTGAATCCAGAGGAGGTGTTCTGGATTGAATGTTATATCAAGAATGTCTTTTTGTTTACTTCTTGAACCTAGAAATCACACAGTGGTAGCCAGATTTTGGCTTGTTTTCTTCAAAGGTCAGAAAACAAATTAGTGCTTGAATCTAGATACAAAAGGTATATGCTTGATTGGAGGTAAGAGGACTATAGAGGAAATGCAGAAGCAGAGGGAAAGTTGTTTTGGATTATTTTGTGGTGCATCTTTACTTTGATATTTTTTGCCTTGTCTCTGACCTGGTTGCTGTGTGCAATATGGCTAACCAGCAGCAGTAAGGAATACCTTCTGCCTGGAATAGAGTTAATTGGAGGTGGGGAGGAGGGATGTTATGTAAATACTACTCTAGCTAGGAGCTAGAACATTTAAAGTAAATCATGAAAGCCTGGTTGATTTGGCTCCATGGTTGAGCATTAACCTATGAACCAGGAGGTCACAGTTCGATTTTGGTCAGGGTACATTTTCCCAGGTTGTGGGCTTGATCCCCAGGGTGGAGTGTGCAGGAGGCAGCCAATCAATGATTCTCTCTCATCATTGAGGTTTCTATCTCTCTCCCTCTTCCGTCTTCTCTGAAATCAATAAAAAATAAATTGTGTTTGTATACTAAACTGTAAACCTACTTTTGCCCCATTCTGTAAGTGGTATGATTTGATTTGGTATCACCATTAGAGGAGAGATGGAGAAGGGAGGTTTTATAAATAAATCAATGACTTCTCATTGGAATAGGTCTTTTGAGGTTTAAATTTCAGGTACTTAAAAAGACTTAGCCAAAATTTTATCTATTACAATTTTTTTGATGGTTTGGATAACTGAATAGGTAAAGTTATATTTGTGAGATTTTAGGCACCATTTTGAGTTAATCTATGTATTTAATAGACTTAAGCCCTACTACTGAGATAGGTGAGGGTAGCATAGAGTGGGAAATTGGAGAAGTAACATTTACTTTACTCACAAATCAGCATAGAAAAAACCTTTTTGGTGGTAGAACAACAGAGTATGTTATCAATTCAGCTACTGTATTTTCCCGTGTATAAGACGATTTTTAACCCAGGAAAATCTTCTCAAAAGTCGGAGGTTGTCATCTTATAAGGCAAGTATATCCCAAACTCTGTATTTTAACTGGAAAAGTTGGGGGTCGTCTTTTACACCCAGTAGTCTTTTTCACTGGAAAATATGGTAGTTGCTGTAATCTTTTTTTCCTCTATATAGCAAAGGAGCTTAGTAAGAGGTTTGCTGTCTTTAGCATTGGAAAGTAGAAGTATATGGAAAAGAATTAAAATGGTAGGCAAGCAGGCTACAAGGCATGGATAATTAGGTTTGGAAGATACACACACACACACACACACACACACACACACACACACACACACACTTAGTAATTGTACACTCTTTGAATGACAACTCTGAATGACACTCTTATGTTCGGTAGACTTCATGGGAGACTGTAGGGGGGAAGAAGAAGAATTTTGGAAAAGAAAGTTCAGAAAACAAAGAGAATAGAGAGAAGAGAACTGAGAGAGAAGTAAATCGTGGACGTGGAAACAACAACCGGAAAGGAAGAGGTGGCAATCGTGGGAGAGAGTGTAAGTATAGACCTTTCTTCTGAACTTTTTATGATGGAAATTTTCATGTACGCTGAAAGAGTGGTCCAAAGAATGCCCATAAATCCATTCCCTCAATGCACCATTTGTTGTTACCATTATTAACATTTGGGATCTAATGAACTACTTATTAATTTAGTAATTGATACAATTTCATATCAGCATTGACCAGGGCTATAGTTAGTTAATTATGTTGTGTGTATTATCACTGCCTTCTATCTTGGCCAGTATGGCTCAGTTGGTTGAGCAACAGCCCCTGCACTGAAAGGACCCTGGCTTGATTCCTGACCAAGGTACATTCCTGGGTTGCAGGTGCAATCTCCAGTCAGGAGCAGGCGATCAATGTTTCTCTCATCGATGTTTTACTCTCTCCCTCTTCCTTCCTCTCTCTCTGAAATTAGTAAAAACATATTTAAAAAAAAAAAACCTGCCTTCTGTTGTGAATCAAGTACATCCTCTAATTTTATTTATTTTTTAAAATATATTTTATTGATTTTTTACAGAGAGGAAGGGAGAAGGATAGAGAGTTAGAAACATAGATGAGAGAGAGACATCGATCAGCCGTCTCCTGCACGCCCCCCATTGGGAATGTGCCCGCAACCAGGATACATGCCCTTGACCGGAATCGAACCTGACCCTTCAGTCCACAGGCCGACGCTCTATCCACTGAGCCAAACCGGTTTCGGCCATCCTCTAATTTTAAAGGAGAATTTTTATTCACTGATAGATGAAGCTCTCTATTCTTCCTCATGGTTATAGGCAAAGGTTTAAATAAATGGAAAGATGTTGAATAGGGAAGATTTTCTCAGTACTTTCCATTCTACCCAGGAACAACAACCTGCTGTATAGATATACCAAAGTAGCTAAATTATGAACGAATAAAATGTAAATTTTAAACACATCACCTTAGAGACTTTTTAAAAACCTTCACTTGAGGATATGCTGATTGATTTGAGAGAGAGAGGAAAGGATGGTGGTGGGGATGGCGGGGGTGGGGTGGAGAAAGAATCATCGATGTGAGAAACAGATCAGTTGCCTGCTGTACACATCTTGAACGGGGATCAAACCTGAAACTTAGGTATGTGCACTGACTGGGAATTGGACCCTGCAACCTATTGGCATACAGGACAACAGTCCAACTACCTGAGCACTCGGCCAGCACTGATCTTAGAGACTTTTGCTAGTTTATTCCATGGATATTTACTGAGTACCTGGTGTGTAGCAAGTACTCTTACAGGCATATAGCAATAAATGGTACTGACATTTTTGCCCTCCTAAAACTTACCTTTTAATGAAGGTAGAGTGAGGTCTAACAATAAAAAGGAAAAGCAACATTTTATATTAATATATTTTAATGGTGTTAGTAGAAATTATGCTGTGGATGGAAACAAAGGACAGAGAGATTGGGATTATAAAGAGATGTAAATTTAAATGGAGTGGCACCCTCATGAGAATTCATAGGCATTAATCTCTGAAAGAGGAGGGAAGCAAGCTGTGTCAATATCACTCATAAAATGTCTATATTATATAGAATCATTAATGACAATATAGGTATGAGAAGAAGAAAAAACTATATTGGTTTTTACAGAATCATGTAAAAACCTGTCTCTAACGTTAATTTCTTCAATAACAGTATTTCCTTGATGGTTTTTGTTTTGCTATTCTATGTCTTTCCAGACCTTAAACCTAACTAGTCAGCCTGTGTAGTGTATTACATAGTTGAATAACAAATGTGGCTTTTTTAAACAAACTTACTTTAGGGGAAGGCAAGTCCAAATAGAAGAAATAAAAAGTGGTATGTCATTTCAATTTCTTTTTAGAACTTTTACCTATAAATAAGGAAGATGTGCTGTCACTCAGTTTTTGAGCCACTTTTGTTTTTTTAAAAAAATAGTACATATTTTCATTGATCTCAGGGAGGGAATGGGAGAGAGAGGTAGAAACATCAATGATGAGAGAGAATCACCAATCAGCTGCTTCCTACACACCCCGCACTGGGGATCAAGCCCACAACTTTGGCATGTGCCCTTGACCAGAATTGAACCCAGGACCCTTCAGTCCAAAGGCCGACGCTTGATCCACTGAGCCAAACCAGCTAGAGCAAGTCACTTTTTTTTTTTTTCCTTTGTAAAAAACCCTTTGGTTACATTTTAGCTTTTTAAAAAAGTCTTTTTGTTAATTGCTTTTAATAGTTGTCTGGAATGATTATATATGAGGTCCTCTTTTATTTTTTTAGTTAGAGGTGAAGAGAATGGAATTGATTGCAGTCAAGGGGACAAGTCTTCAGACCATGGCAAGCGTGCCCGTGGTAGAGGTAAGATAGAATAAGGGGGACAGGAGATGCTTGTGATCTAAAAGAGGAGGCAGACTGTTTGCTGTATCAGGCTCTAAGACATAATAGTGTACTCTGAAATAATGGTTCATCTTCTGAAATCTTTTGGTTTCATTTACTGATGTTTATGAATGAAGTGTTTTGATTATGTAATTTTGAGGAAACCTTTTGGTTGTTTTCAAATGAGGTGCTCAGAGTGTGGTTTTACAATTTTTATTTTGAAATAAAAAATACAATTTTGCATAATGTTCATCTAGATTCTCCAAATTTCAGTATTTTACCTTTGCTTTATTATTTTCTCTTTATATGTACATACTATTTTTTTTCCTGAAACCTTTGAGTATAAATTCCAGACATAATGCCATTTTATATACCCCTTAATATTTTAGTGTGTGTCTCTAAGGAAAAAAAGATAATCTCCTATAGCGCTCTCTTAAAATGGTCAAAGTCAGAAAATTTTTATTGATGCAATCTATAAGCCTTATTCAGAAATTTTCAGTTATCTTGCTAATGATTTTATAGCAAAAAATAAAATATTTTGGTCCAGGATCTAACCCAGGATCACACTTTGCATTCATTCATTCATTCATTCATTTATTTAATATATATTTATTGATTTCAGAGAGGAAAGGAGAGGGAGAACCAGATAGAAACATCAATAATGAGAGAGAATCATTGATGAGCTGCCTCCTGCATGCCCCCTCTACCTGGGGATTGAGCCTGCAACCTGGGCATGTGCCCTTGACCAGAATCTAACTCAAGACCCTTCAGTTTTCAGACTGACACTATCCACTGAGCCAAACTAGCTAGGGTAGATCACACATGTATTAGGTTACCATGTCTCTTTATTGTCCTTCAATCTGGAACAGTTCATCAATCTGGGAAAGTCTTTGTCTTTCATGGTCTTGATGCTTTTGAAGTATATGGACTCTTATAGAATGTTCTTCTATACCCATCAGATGTTTCTTCTTGATAAGTTTCATCTATTTTGGGCAGGTACTACAAAGGGATGATAACTAACATGATAAAATAATAATAGGTTTATTCCATTACTAGTGATGTTAACTTTTATTTAGGTAGGTGCTTTCTGCCAAGTTTCTCTTATGTAAAGTTACTATCCCCCACTTAAGTATTTTTTGATGGGCAATACTTGGAGATTTTGTAAATATTCTTCTTTTTAAAAAAATCAGATTTCATTCACTAGTATTAGAATTTGTGAATTTCCTGAAACATTATTTTGGCACATTTATAATCAGGCTTCTTTGCTAAGTTAAAGCTAATATATGGGATATAAGGGTGGATTCTAAGCTTTTTTCCTCACTGAATTCCAGGGGTGTTTTGCTTATGTCATTTGTCTAAGCTGCTTTAGGATTGGGAAAAGTGTATTCCTGTTTCTCTAAGAATATAATACCCTGTCTTATGGACAGTTAGGCACAGTTTGCCTGACCCTCTGGTCTCTAAGCTACACAAGCACAAGGGATGCCCTGCTTTGTAATGGGATGAATAGGTCTCTAGATGAGGACAACTTAAAGTAACCATATTAATCATTGAACCCTATATATTGGAGAACTTTCAAAAAATTTAAATTTATTTGAATCAGAGAGCGGGGGAGAGAGAAAGAGAGAAACATCGATTTTATTGTTCCATTTATTTGTGCATTAATTGATTGCTTCTTACATGTACCCTGACCAGAGATAGAACCTGCAACCTTGGCATATTGGATCAACGCTCTAGCCAGGGCTACTAGGCCAGGGCTTGGGATCTTTTGTCAATACAAAGAACTTTAGAACTAGTCATAGGCCAGAATGTGTAGTGATGAATTCAGGTTCATGTACTTTTCTGGCACATTTGCCTATTATCAAAGCCCTTTTTACAGTCTTCTGGGGATGAGTGGAGGTAATTGATTTTTACCCTCTTAGATGATGAGGAACACTCGTTTCTTGCTTCTCTTTATGGTATAGTTGCTATTACTGTTTGGTACTAGACGGCATGTTTGCAGCTAGGATCTGCCTCCACTAGAGGTGGTTGATTGTTCTGAGTTTTGATTTTTTTTTTTTCCCAAGAGAAATGAGCAGCTTTCCTAGTCTAGCTTTTGGTGTAAAAGATGTTAAACAGCTCTAGCTAGTTTGGCTCACTGGCTAGAATGTCAAAGTCACTCACCTCAGTTGCAGACTTGATTCTCTCACATTGAGGTGTTTTTGTGTTTTTTTTCCTCTCTCTCCTTCCCTTCCATTCTCTTAAAAATAATAAATGGGAAAAAAATATCCTCAGGTGGGATTAACAACTACAACAAAAAGACATTAAACAATTAAAATCTTGAGCAGTCATTTAACATAGATATAGTACAAAATCCCTAGAGAAACTTAGGAGAAAAGGCATAGCATTTATAATTACACTAGAGGCCTGGTATATGAAAATTCATGCACTGGAGGGGGGGCCCCTCAGCCCCGCCTGCTTCCTCTCACAGTCTGGGAGCCTTTGAGGGCGGGAGGCAACCCAGCAATCAGGGGAAGGCGACTCCCCCATCACACCTCTGCTGCTGCCACTGCGGCAGCACAAGCCTCTGCCAGCCCTGGTTACCTGAGCCTCGGGCGGCCTTGAGCAGCTGGGCAACCGCCATCCAAGGCTTGCCTGGGCCTTGGGCCAGCCCTGGGTGGCAGGGGGCCTGAAGGGACTGGGGGACTCTGGAGGCAGGCATGCAGAGCAGCCAGTCCCACCTGCCGCCTCGGCAGGGCTGAGGGGACTTGGCACTGCCATGTTGTGGCTGTGGATGTCACCATCTTTGAGAGCAGGGCAGTCGGTTAGCATATTCCCTCCTTATTAGCTGTGGGTGCTGCCATCTTTGTGACAGCATGAGGGTCAATTAGCATATTCCGTCTTTATTGGATAGTATTGGTTCGTTTTTTATTTTTTTCCTTTAAAATTTTGTTTAAAATATTACATATAATAGTGCATATATCTCCTTTATTTTTTTCTCCATAGACCTTCCCCCAGCCTCCCACATCACCCCATCCCATCCCCCCAGTGTCCTGTGTCCATTGGTTGTGCTTACATGCATGCATACAAGTCCTTCAGTTTATCTTTTTCCCCAACACTTCCCAGCCTTCCCGCTGTAATTTGATAGTCTGTTCGTTGCTTTACTACCTCTGCATCTATCTTTTTGTTCATCAGATTATAATGTTCTTTTAAATTAATTATTTTAATAAGTTTTTATTGATTTCAGAGAGAGGAAGGGAGACGAAGAATGGAAGAATTATTAATGATGAGGTCTAACTGGTTTGGCTCAGTGGATAAAGTGTCTGCCTGGAGACTGAAGGGTCCCAGGTTCAATTTTGGTCAAAGGCATATACCTTGGTTGCATGCTCTATCCCCAATGGGAAGCATGCAGAAGGCAAGTGATTGGTGTGATGTTTCTAACACTCTATCCCTCTCTCTTCTTCTCTCTAAAAAATCAATACAAATATACAAAATTAAAGTTAAAAAAAAAAGTAACATCAATGATAGAATCATCAGTTGGCTGCTTCTTGTACACCCCCTACTGGGGAACAAGTCTGCAACCCAAGCAAGTGCCCTGAATGTGAATCAAATTGTGACTTCTTGGTTCATTGGTCTATGCTCAACAACTTAGCCATGCCAGCCAGACTAAGATGCTCTTTTTCAGTCTTGCTTTTCTCTATTAAAAGACCCTGGTTTGCATATTATTCTGAGCTATTAGGTGAAGATAGCAGTATAGGGAAATGGTATATACATACCAAACAGTCTTACTGGTAGCATCACTAGCCAGTGGAATAGGAAAGGACAATTTTATTATCTTACTAAAATTAGGATTTGATTTTTTATTTTATTAAGTTTTTACAGAGAGGAAGGGAGAGGAATAGAGAGCTAGAAACATTGAGAAACATGGATCAGTTGCCTCCTGTACACCCTCTACTAGGGATGTGCCTGCAACCAAGGTACATGCCCTTGACCAGAATTGAACCTGGGACCTTTCAGTTCTCAGGCCGATGCTGTAGCCACTGAGCCATATCGGTTAGGTCAGGACTTGATTTTTTTAAAAAATAAATCTACTTAAGACATTTGGCTTGTTTATAATTAATACTTAGGTGCAAGTATTAACCATTTCCACTTGTTGATACTTTTTCCAGGAGATTTGTAGGACTTAAACATTTTTTCATCTTAGGGTATATACACTGAGTGGCCTGATTATTATGATCTCTAAACACATAATAATATGACCACTCAGTGTGTATATACATTATACATATATACACACACGTAAATTTTTTTAGAGGCCTGATGCATGAGTTCGTGCATGGGTGGGGTCTGGCTAGCCTGGCCAGGGGGAGGGGACATGGTCAGTTGGCCAGCCTGCCTGCTGGTCGAACTTCTGGTCGAGAGGACAATTTGCATATTAGCCTTTTATTACATAGGATATACACTGAGTAGCCAGATTATTATGCATTCAGAGATCATATTAGTCTGCCCACTTAGTGTATTTCTTTTATAAAATACTTTATCCTATTTTTTTAAATATATATTTTATTGATTTTTTTTATAGAGAGGAAGGGAGAGGGATAGAGAATTAGAAACATCGATGAGAGAGAGACATTGATCAGCTGCCTCCTGCACGCCCCCTACAGGGGATGTGCCTGCAACCAGGATACATGCCCTTGACTGGAATCGAACCTGGGATCTTTCAGTCCGCAGGCCGACGCTCTCTCCACTGAGCCAAACCCAATTTTGGCTACTTTCTCCTATTTTATGCACATCTTGCTTTCTCGCTTAAGTATTTTAGATATCATTTAATGATTTCTTAGCAGAATCCCTTTTTATAATTTTGCTGTTATTAATATTTAACCACTATTAGTGCAATTTGTCACATGCATGCCACTGAAATGAATTCTCTTTTGTTATGAGTGCATACGAACTCACTTATCAAAAGCAATTGTGTTTTTTCTTTTGCTTTCTTCCATGTTAATAGTGTTCATTATAGCAAAAAATAGAATATTCTTGAGATATATAATTTATATACCATGCATTTCGCCCATGTATATTATACAATTCAATGATTTTTAGTATATTCATAGAATTGTGTAACCATCACTATACTCAATTTAAGAATGTTTTTATCATCTCCCAAAGAAACTTTGTATCCTTTATCAGTTCCCAGTTCCTCTACCATCCTTTTCCCACCCCAATAGTAAACAACCAGTAATCAACTTTATTTCTGTACAGAATTGCCTATTCTGAACATAATATATAAATAAAAATCTTGTGGTTGTTTTTTGTGACTGGCTTCTTTCACCTGGTTTAGTGTTTAAAGGTTCATCAATGTTGTAGCATTTATCAGTATTTCATTACTAGTATATGGCTAACATTTCATTGTATGGATATATGGCAAGGTGTGTTTTTCTTTTTTTTACCTTTGCTCTTAGACAGTGTTATAATAGACAGTAACTGATGATATGCATTATTAGGTTTCTTCCACTTTTTAGGGCATTTCCCTCTATTTTTCCATATCTGGGAATAGAGTAGATTTTTGTCAAGACCATATTTTCATTAGTTGAATTTCAACTGTTGGATAAGTTAACTATGCATGTTTAATACATTTTTTAGTTATATTAGCATAGCTAATATGGCTCCTGGCAACCACCTTTCTCTATTTGACTATTATGTCCTCATATACGTAGAATGAATATTTGTCCTTTTCTAACTGGCCTGTTTCACTTAGTTCAATGTCCCCAAGGTTCATCTATGTAATAACATGTGTCACAATTTCCTTCTTTTTAAAGCTGAATAATAATTCCACTGTATGTACATACCACATTTTGCTAATCCATTTATCTATTGATGGATCCTTTGGTTGCTTCTACTTTTGGTGTTCAACTATCTTGTTAAATTCCTACTTTCAAATTCTCTTGGGTATATATAGCCACATGTGGAATTGCAGGACCATGTGGTAATTCTATTATTAAATTTTGAGGGAACTGCCATACTGTTTTCCATAGTGATCGCACCATTTTACATTCCTTACCAAACAGTGCACAAAGGTTTCAATTTCTCTACATCCTTGCAAACTCTTATTATATTCTATTCTTTTTCTCTTTGTTATCAGGTTTCCCTAATGATTGATTGGTGATATTGCAAATCCATTCATATGCCTTTTGACCATAGATATATCTTCTCTGGAGAAATATTCAAGTCCTTTGCCAATTTTTGAATTGGGTTATTCATTTTGTTGTTGAATTTAGATGTTCTTCATATATTCTCGATATTACTCCTTTTTCAAATATATGATGTGCAAATATTCTACAGGTTGCTTTTGTACTCTGTTAATATTGTCTTTCAAATATGTATTTTTTGTTGATAGTGAATTTGATGCACAAATCTAAAGTATTTTTTCCTTCCTTGCCTATGCCTTTGGTGTCATATCCAAGAAATCATTAACTCAATGCTCTGAAGTTATATTTTCTTCTTAGAGTTGTATAGTTTTCGTTCTTTAGGTCTTTAATCCACAGTTTAAGATTTGATCAAGAAAGACTGCTACATATCACAAATAGTATACAAGCAGATGAAATTTTTTCTATTCTTTGAAATCAATAACTTTGTAGGTAGCTGGGTCATTAGAAACCTCTGGTACACCAGAGGGAATGATGATGCTGTTAGGAACAGTGACAACATTGAGTAGGTGCATATAGGATGAAGTTGCTCAAATTGTAATTGTTTACGACGTAAGTATTATTTTACACTATAATTTTTTTCAAGGATTTGGACGTGGCAGAGGTAGAGGGGCAGGAAGATTCTCAACCCAAGGCATAGGGTAAGTGTAGCCATCCTATTTTTGTAGTTCTCCAGTTGTTACCCTAAGGGTTTTCTTCCTCTATTTTATGCCCAGTTTATTCTGGTAAGTCAGGTGTTTCCTATACTTAAGAGAAAGTAGTAAAAAAGTAAAATAGTACAAATAAAATTGTATTGCATTGGACCTTAGAGCAGAGGTTCTAGTCTTGACTCTCTTGACATTATGGATTGGATAATAGTTTGTTGAGGTGGTTGGATATCCTTTACAATGTAGGATGTTTAGCACCATCCCTGCCTTTCCCTACTAGATGCCTGTAGCACCCCTTCTCAAGTTACAACATTCAAAAATGTCTCCAGACATTGCCACATGCTCCCTGGGAGGGAGGTGCATAATCACCCCTAGCTGTAAACTACTGCACAGGAGTTATACGTGTTGGTAAATCTAGCAATTGTCTTTGAGTAGTAAGTAAATGAGATGTTTATTTATGTAAAAGTAATAGTTTTTTCCTGAATTGTAATAGTGACCATACTGTTATAAAATAAATGGTATAATCAGTAGTTTTTTTCATTTTTTCTTATTGTTCTTTAACTTTTTTCTGCTTCTAAAACCTTAGCTCCCCCTGGATTTTTTAGAAAAATAAATAAAAAGAAAAGAATGTTTTTAAGCATCTTACAGAATCCAAATATAGATTACAAACAAGAAGAGAAGGGAATTGGTACCAGGAAAAGCCTCTTTTCTCTCCATAGCTTCAGGACAGCAATGTTTGGGGTCATTTCCTTCAGTTGGTACCTCTTAACATTTTTTTTTCTTCCTGAGCTCTCTGTAGACAAAAAAAGGATGAAAACACTTAAACACCTATGCCCAGCACAGTAGCTTTAAACTGTTTTGTGGATTTTACTGTGTACTTTCAAACTTACTCCGTGATTTTTTTTTTTAAGTTAATGATACTACAATTAAGCTGGGAAAAAATCTGTTGTGAAGATTTTAGAGATAGTATTTAATTTGGCTCTGTTTACTAGACCTCTAAATAGAGGTTCATTAGGATTTTAATGAACAACAACAACAAAAAAGAGGTAACTGAACAAAACATTTTTGTTTCTTTTTAAAAAACATTTTTTATCAGTTTTTCTATACAAAAAGGATCATATACAACTATTGCAAAAGAATCAAAGTCAAACGTGGATTCTGACTTGGGAAGAAAAGACTTGCTGCCCGTTTAAGTCTGGGTTTAGTTTTCAGGGGGCTTTCCATAGAGCCCTCATGCTGCCTAGAATGATGATGCCTCTACACTTGCTTTAGAATGCAGAGGACAGCAACTTAGGGAAATAGGGGTATAAGAGTGTATGGAAGATCCCTAGGGAACTCTGCTTTTCAGAAAATCTGCATCCTAATGGCAAGAGGAATGAGTTATAGTTAAATAGGAGAAGGATGGTGAAGTTTCATAGCATCTCTTAGAAGGGGACTTCTTTTGCAGAAGATGATGTACAGTTACTTTTGTGACTTTTGGTGGTTGTTTCATTTGCCTTTATTCTTTATTTCAAACCCAGGACATTTAATCCTGCAGACTATTCAGATTCTTCATCTATAGATGGGTGTGGGACAAAACCAGCAGTTTGGGAAGCTGCTCAGAATGGTGCAGATGAGGGAAATGGTAAGTGTCTATTCTTATCAGATGTATTTTTAAAATTTGAGTTAGCGTGCATATAAAGATGATATCAAAGTGTACTTATGAAGAATAACGAAAAAGCCTGCTGTCCTATCCCTGAGACTATTAGCTTGTTCTTATATTTCCAAAGTCTCTCACTTATAAATCACATTGATGGTAAGAGATTTGATTTTGTTTTCCTTCCTACACTCTGATGAGTAGGTTGAAATCAGGTTATGTCAGCACAAATCTACACTCAAATCTCAGTGTGTCATGGATTTCTTTTTATTAAAATGTTTTTAAAATCAGTCAACATTCAATATTATATTAGTTTTGGGTGTACAGCATAGTGGTTAGGCATTTGTGTAACTTACGAAGTGATTTCCCTGGTAACACTAGTTTTTCCCTCAGCCCCCAGCCAACCCCTCACCACATCTCCACCAGTGTGCCAGGGATTTATAGAATTTCTTAGCAGAGGACTTATTACTGAAAATACCATTGCTAATGATGAACAGTAAAATTTGGCCAGATAAAGTGGTAGATGGTAGATGGGTTTGGAGCAACAGTTGCTTTTGCAAGGTTTTTTGTTTTGTTTTGTTTTCCCCTGTATCCTTCTGTTTTTGAATTATTTCTTTCTAAAATTCATGGGTAGATATTTGTTCATTGGGGGCATGTTTATGTAATAGAGCTTTTTGGAGAATTTGTTCATGATAAGAACTACTGCGATTGTATTTATAAAGATATAATTTGAGTCCGGCTAGAGTGGCTCAGTTGATTGAGCGTCATCCAGTGCACCAAAAGGTTGCCAGTTCAAGTCCTGGTCAGGGCACAGGCCTGGGTTGTGGGATTGTTGTTGTAGTTGTAGTCAAATCAAAGCATATATATATATATTTTAAATATGTTTTACTGATTTTTCACAGAGAGGAAGGGAAAGGAATAGAAAGCCAGAAACATCAATGAGAGACATCGATCAGCTGCCTCCTGCACACTCCCTACTGGGGATGTGCCCGCAACCAGAATCAAACCTGGGACCTTTCAGTCCCCAGGCCGACGCTCTATCCACTGAGCCAAACCGGTTTGTCACAAAGCATATTTTTTATCATTGATTTTTTGAGAGAGTGGTGCAGGGGAGAGTGAGACATTGATATGAGAAAGACACATAGATTGGTGCCTCCTGCACACGCTCAGGATCCAACAAGCAATTCAGGTATGCGCCCTTGACCCGGAATTGAACCTGAGACTCTTTGGTGAGCAGGCTTACTGACACTCCGTCTACTGAGGGACACCAGCCAGGGCTGGGTTGCAGTTTGATCCCCAGTCAGGGAGCATACAGAAGGCAACATATTGATGTTTTTCTCTCTCTCTTTCTCTCTCTCCCTCCCTCTCCCTCTCTCCAAGTATGTCCTTAGATGAGTATTTAAAAAAAATTCAGACATAATTGGACACTTCTATATAGCATCAACCCTGGTCAGGAAATAAGACTGCATCACATGTACAATCATAAACTAGAAATCAAAAGATATATAGAGGTGATCAACAAGTTATAAATGGTAATTTGAAAAGACTAATAAAATTGATAAATTTATTTGAGAGTGTTGAGGGAAAGCAGAAGCATAAATAATTGATTCTAGGAATGAGAAAAGGAATATTCTTTGTAATTATTATAGATGTTAAAAGATCATAGGAAGACACATTATGTTAATATATTTTGTGCTAACATTTGAAATTACACAATAACTTCACTCTTCAACACAGATATAAAGTCTTTTTTGAAGGGCTCTTTTTTTAAAAATTTATTATTGAAAATATTACAGATGTCCCCACTTATTTCCCCTATTGACCCCCTCCACCCTGCTCTCATCCCGTCCCCAAGCCTTCCCCACACTATGGTCTGTCCATAGGCTATGCATATAAGTTCGTTGGTTAATCTCTTCCCATTTCCACCTGCCTTTCCTCTGAAATATGTCAGTCTGTTGCATGCTTCAATTTCTCTTGATCTTTTTTTATTTTATTTAAAAATATATTTTTATTGATTTCAGAGAGGAAAGGAGAGGGAGAGATAGAAATGTCAATGATGAGAGACAATCATTGATCGGCTGACTTCTGCACATCTCACACTGGGGACTGAGCCTGCAACCGGTCATATGTCCTGATTGGCAATCAAATGTTGACCTCCTGGTTCATAAGTTGACACTCAACCACTGAGTCACGCTTTATGTTTTTAGTTCATCAGTTTATTTTGTTCATTAGGTTCCTCATAGAAGTGAGATCATTAATACTTGTCTTTCTCTGACTAGCTTATTTCACTTATTATAATACTTTCCAGGTCTCTCCATGCTGTTGCAAATGGTAAGAGTTTCTTTTTACAGCTGCGTAGTATCCATTGTGTAAATGTACCACAGTTTTTTAAATTCATTCATCTACTGATGCACACTTGGGCTGTTTCCAGATCTTTGCTATTGTGAATAATGATGCTGTGAACATAAAAGTGCATATATTCTTTCTGCTAGGTGTTTCTGGCTTCTTAGGATATTCCTTGAACTGAGATAACTGGGTCAAATGGCAGTTCCATTTTTAATTTTTTGAGGGTACTCTTTTCCATAGTGACTGTACCAGTCTGCCTTCCCATTAACAGTTTACTTGGGTTCCTTTTCCTCCACTTCTTAACCAGCACTTGTTGTTTGTTGATTTATTGATGTTAGCCATTCTGACAAGTGTGAGGTAGCACCTCGCTATCATTTTAATTTGCATCTACCTGATAATTAGTGATTTTGAGCGTTTTTTTCATCTCTCTTGGCCATTTCTTATGCCCATATTTTAATTGGGTTGCTTGTCTTCCATTTGTTGAGTTGTAAGAGTACTTTATATATTTTGGAAATTAACCCCTTATCAAATGTATAATTGGCAAATATGTCCTCCCATATAGTGAGTTCCTTTTTCATTTTGATGCTGGTGTCTTCTGTGCTGAAGCATTTTTTTAAAAAATCTTTATTGTTGAAAGTATTACAAATGTCCCCTCCTATTATCCCTCTCCAGCCCACCCCTGCCTCTTGCCCCAGCCTTTTACTACTCGATTGTCTGAGTTCATGGTTTTTGCATATATGCATACAAGTTCTTTAGTTGATTACCTCCCTCCTACATACCCTCCCCTGCCATCCGAGATTCCCTATTATATTCTACTAGAGGCCCAGTGCATGAAATTCGTCCCTCAACCCAACCTGTACCCTTTACAATCTGGGACACCTTGAGGGATGTCTAACTACTAAAAGGGCAATTGGACATCCCTCTCACAATCCAGGACCGCTGACTCCAAACTGCTTGCCTGCCTGCGTTCCTTATCACTTTGCCTACCAGCCTGATCTCCCCCTAACTACTCCCCTGCCCACCTGATTGATGCTTAACTGCTTCCCTGTCACCCTGTTTGCTCCTAATGCCTTCCCCTGCAGGCCTGGTCACCCCCAACTTCCCTCCTCTGCCGGCCTGGTCACCCCGAATTGCCCTCTCTTGCAGGCTTGATCACCCCCAACTACCCTCCCTTGCAGGCCTGGTCCCTCCCAACTGACCTCCCCTGCTGGCCTGATCACCCACGACAGCCCTCCCTTGCAGGCCTGGTCCTTCCCAACTGCTCTCCCCTGATGGCCATCTTGTGCCGGCCATCTTTCTCCCCACACTGTCCTCATCCATAGGTGTATGATTTTTGTCCAGTCTTTTCCTGCACATCCCTTTCCCCCTAAGAATTGTCAGTCCACTCCCTTTCTATGCCCCTGATTCTATTATATTCACCAGTTTATTCTGTTCATCAGATTTTTTATTCACTTTAATTTTAGATTCACTTGATGATAGATATATATTTGTTGTTCCTAATTTTTATTTTTATCTTCTTTCTCTTCTTAAAGAGCACCTTTCAGCATTTCATATAATATGGTTTGGTGTTGAAGAATTCCTTTAGTTTTTTTCTTATCTGTGAAGCTCTTTATTTGACCTTCAATTCTGAATAATAGCTTTGCTGGGTAGAGTAGTCTTGGTTGTAGGTTCTTGTTATTCATCACTTTGGATATTTCTTGCCATTCCTATCTGTCCTGCATAGTTTTTGTTGAGAAATCAGCTGACAATCATATGGGTACTTCTTTGTAGGTAATTAACTGCTTTTTTCATGTTGCTTTTAATATTCTCTGTCTTTTTGCTCTTGGCATTTTAATTATGATGTGTCTTGGTGTGGTCGTCTTTGGATTCCTTTTGTTTGGAGTTCTGTGTGCTTCCTACACTTGTAAGTCTATTTCATTATTTCATTCACCAGGTGGGAGAAGTTTTCAGTCATTATTTCTTCAAATAGGTTTTGAGTATATTGCTCTCTCCTTCTGGCACCCTCATAATTCTGATGTTTGTACGCTTGAAGTTGTTACAGATGCTCCTTACACTATCTTCAAACTTTTGAATTCTTTTTTCTTTTCCAGTTGAATATTTCTGCTTCTTTGTATTTCAAATCTTTGACTTGATTCTTGTGATCTATCTGCTGTTACGTTTCTGTATAATATTTTTTATTTCAGTCAGTGTATGTTTAATTTCTAGTTGGTCCTTTTTTATATCCTCGAGGGTCTCCCTAAAATTATCAAGCTTTTCTAGGAAATTCTTGAAAAACCTTATAACCGTGGTTTTGAGCTCTATATTCAGTCGTTTGCTTTCCTCCACTTCTTTTGTTTGTGATATGTTTCTTTGTCTCCGCATTTTCGCTGCTTCCCTGAATTAGTAAAGTTAAAGTAGCTTTGTGTGCTAAGTCTATATGGCCCAATGGCTCAGCCTCCCCAGTTACCTGAGGTGGACTCTCTTGGTTCACTCCTTTGTGGACTGTGTGTACAGCCTTGTTGTAGTTAAGTCTTGATTGTTGTTGGTATCACTGAAGGGAACTGACCTCCAGGCCAACTGGCTGTGAGGATCAGCTATGTCTATGCCAGAACTTCTGTGCTGGAGACAGCCTTGTGGGACAAGACTTGCAAAATTGCAAAAGCCTCTCTGCTCAGCTTGGATGGGGTGGAGTCTCAGGGCTGAGCAGACAGTCTTGGCTTTCTGTCAGCCTTGCCCTATGAGGCCCCTGTGTCTCATAATCGTTATAAGCAGCTCTAAGAGAGAGCTGCCCTTGAGTTTCACCTGCTGCCAGACAGTCCAGTTTCTCCCCAAATGAGTATGGGTTCCCAGTATTTCACCGGGAATTGGAGTTCAGTGCAATTGGGAGCCTCCATCTCCCTCCTTCCCACTTTAGAAAGCCAGCCGTCCACTCAGCCACCTGTGCATTCAGCAGTTAGTCATCTCTGTGCACGTGTGCCTCCAGACCTCTGCCTCTGCTTTCTCTTTTTCTGACAGTCCAGTTTCTCCCTGAATGAATCTGAATTCCCAGAAACTTGCCAGAATTGGAGTTCAGTGCAGTCGGGAGCTTCCGTCTTCCTCTCGCTTTAGAAAGCCAGCCTTGCACTCAACTGCTCGTCCTCTCCAAGTGCTGGTGCGTCTCTGTGCTCAGCCTTTTGCAGCTCCTCTGATTCTCAGTGTGCTTTGCTCTTTCCTTCTAGTTGTAGAATTTCTACTTAGCCAGCTTCTTGGGGTTCTGGATGGTGTCTGTTTTGTCTTTTAGTTGTAGTTTTGATATTTTGATATTTTTGTGAGGCAGCATTTTAGGTGTTTACTTATGCCTCCATCTCTGGAAAGCATTCTAAAAAACTGTCTTCCTAGGTAATACCATCAGTTTACTTATGAGGTGGTTGATTATTAGGTTACTGACATGATTCCCAGGGAATTAGATCTAATCTTCTGCCTTTTTTCTCAAGAATGTGCTCTTCTCTTCTTTTTTTCCTTTCTACAAACAAACCTGATGGAAGGTCAGATGCTCATTTCTTCCCATTGAATGGACAAAACATTCACAGATGCACATTTTGAGGGTGGTAACAGTAAATATTTTGCTATATTTTCTCTTAAAACCATTTTATCTGGTGTGTTTACATGTATGCTTTAAATAGTGGGCCTATCCCTGGCTGGTTTGGCTCAGTGGATAGAGCGTGGGCCTCGGGTTTGATTCTGGTCAAGGGCACATGCCTGGGTTGCGGGCTCGATCCCTAATAGGGAGTGTGCAGGAGGCAGCTGATCAATGGTTCTCTCTCATCATTATGTTTCTATATTTCCCTCTCCCTCTCCGAAATCAATAAAAATAATTATTAAAAAAAAAAGATAAAATAGTGGGCCTATATTTATTTACACAGAATCTCTATATTTCAATATTTGAATATCAATACTTTTATTTAAATCACTTAATTGTATAGATGATTGTTCTTTAAGAACTGTTTGAGCATATCCTCTGTATCAGCTCTTCAAGAGTTATAGCATTAGACTTCAGATGAGCAGGACTAATGTTCAGGTTTGCTGAAGACCAATTAGGAAACCATACAGTGGAGCTGATAGCTTATGAAAAGGATGCTTCTGTAAATATAGTAATTCAGTAGTCCACCTGAAAGGGTCCGAGGCAGACCTGCCTTTATTGAATTTTGTTCTGTGTTTAATTTTATTTATAAGGGATGATGTCATTGTTTAGTGTGTATATTTGTGTTGTGCCCATACTTTCTTACTCGTGGCAGAATTGCCTGGATATCATCTATACTGAAGCAGAATCAATTTTAGACTTTGCTTTGAGTTTATGTGGATAGTACCTAGTTAAATTGCATTGGAAAACATGATAAATTTTATGGAGAATAGATTAAGAGCCTCATAGTTCTTGGATTATAGACTAAATTGCTAATGAGATACATAATGTATGTTGTGTAGTATACAATAGATAATCATTTGGAATAAGACAATGTTTGACTTCGTGGTATAAGCTATGATTGTTGTCAACAGGGGCCTGGAAGAATTCTGTGGAAGAATGGACAACAGAAGACTGGACGGAAGATGTAAGTGTTTAGTTCCAGATCAGACCCATCTTTCTTCTGGTTTCTGGTAGAGGCATGCATATTCAAGGAAAGCTTGTGCTATCTTATAGCTGGCTGTTCATGGCTCCTGTTTAGATGTCTGTGATTGCCATGTTTTTGCTGTCATTGTTGTGTTTTTCCTTATTTATTTAAATGTTTTTCTTGATTTCAGAGGAGAGAGAGAGAGAGAAAGAAAGAAACAGCAATGAGAACCATTGATTGGCTGCCTCTCCTCCCACTGGGGATCGAGCCCACAACCCAGGCATGTGCCCTTGACTAGAATCGTACTTTTGGGACCCTTCAGTCTGAAGGCTGACGCTCTATCCACTGAGCCAAATCAGCTAGGGCCATTGTA
The DNA here is from genome assembly GCA_004026805.1 of Lasiurus borealis. Lineage (NCBI taxonomy): Eukaryota > Metazoa > Chordata > Mammalia > Chiroptera > Vespertilionidae > Lasiurus > Lasiurus borealis. The sequence continues at coordinate 52,618 of PVJN01002943.1, read as the reverse complement.
TTTTTAGCAGATAAAAGGAGTTTGGTGTTTTGAGAGTTTTAAGGAACTTGGTTTAAATTGTTCCCTTAAAAATTCCCAGGTGTTAATTATGACTGAAGTGATTTTTTTAGCTTATCTTTGTTCTGTCTGACCTGATACCAAATTGATGCTATTGCCCTGGCCTGTGAACTATTAATTACTGTTTATAATACTTTTAATAAAGGGAGAGAGTCTATGTTTGGGTCACAGTTGAAATTAATCTGAATAAGTCATTTGCTTCCAGGCCTAACTTCTTTCCCTTTCAACTAGACTGGCTCTGTTTTGGGTATTCATTTATTCCAGACATTTTTGAGTACACTATACTAGCTTCTGGGTAGTGTTGATCTCTAAGTTTCTAGGTTCAGCATAAGACATTCTTTGGTAAAAAATATTTAACTCGAAAAAGTAACTGAACTAGCCCTGTACCATATTTTTATACCATTTTTCTGTTCAACTCTCAAGTTTCAAAACAGATGTATGTACATAATAGTTACAGCAGACATTGGGAGAGAGAGAATAAAGGGGTTGTGAATATTGACCTTTAAAATCACATAAATTGATCCAGATTATGAGGTGTTTTTTTGTTTGTTTTTTACGATTACATTTTTTCCATCTTGCAGTTTGTATTCATAAGTACTTAAATGACATTTTCATTTAACATCAAACCATTTTTTCTTTTTTTAGCAGTATTATTTTTGGCTTATTAGGGAGTGAGCTAGGCATGAGAAAGGTGGAGAATAGATATGCTCGTTTGATTGGAATTTAGGAGGTTTAGGATATATTATCTTTTTCTAAAAAAATATATATTTTTTATTGATTTCAGAGAGGGAGGGTGAAAGGAACATCAATGATGAGAGAGAATCAGGAATCAAACTGTGACCTGGTTCATAGGTCGATGCTCAATCACTGAGCCTGCTGCTAGGCTAGGATATCTTTCAATTCTTTTTTTTTTTTTTTTAATATATTTTATTGATTTCTTTACAGAGAGGAAGGGAGAGAGATAGAAAGTCAGAAACATCAATGAGAGAGAGACATCGATCAGCCGCCTCCTGCACGCCCCACAGTGGAGATGTGCCCCCAAGCAAGGTACATGCCCCCGACTGGAATCGAACCTGGGACCTTTCAGTCCGCAAGCCGACGCTCTTTCCACTGAGCCAAACCGGTCTCGGCTATAGTTTCATTTCTACTACATGTTAACCATAAGTCCTTGAGGGAGGAACTAGATGGGTGGTTATTTGAATCAGTGGAGGGATGGATACCAGTGATAAGAGGAAGTCTATATCCCCTTTGTCTGTTGTCTGGGTTTATAGGCAAGTTTAAAAATCATCAGGGAGTTAGAAGGCAAAAGGAGTGTATTCACACTAGCTGGTTTGACCTGTTGACATTGAATGAGGGAGGCATCTTTTCTTTCTAAGCCTCCTGTTTCTTTTCTTCAAGCCTCCAGTTTTCATCACTATGAGTATCATAATAATTGTCCTGCCGAACTTATAGGGTTTTTCTGTGAGATGACATTTTATGATGAAAGTCAGGTAACAAGCAGTTCAGATTTTCCCACGTACAGAGATATTAATATTCTGCTGTATGGACCATATTGTATCACAGTATAATTTATAATTAGTGGAAAGAATTAGCATGGAGAAGTTAGCCATCTTCTTTCCCTCAGGAGTTATTAAAAAAAAAACAAAAACCCTGATGCGGAGAATGGTTTGGCTCAGTGGATAGAGCATCGGCCTGCGGACTGGGGGGGGGTGGGGGGGCGGGCGGTTCCCAGGTTCGATTCCGGTCAAGGGCATTCTGGTGGTTGTGGCCACATCCCCAGTGGGGGGCACGCAGGAGGCAGCTGATCAATGTCTCTCTCATCGATGTTTCTAATTCTATTCCCTCTCCCTTCCTTTCTGTAAAAAATCAGTAAAATATATAAATAAAAAAAAACCTGAAAGTTTTCTAAGATGATACAAAGTAATGGGGATTGAAAGGTGAGTGATTTAAAATGCAAATTCTAAATTCCTTCTAGAACTTAGAAACAGTTCAATTATACTAGGGTTAGATAGAATGTCAGTGATTTCTGTGGCTCTTATTTTCCTTGAACTTATTACTAATTTGAAGGTTTTAGATCTATTCTTATCATTGCTTTTTATTGAATAAAAACTTAGTCCTTTATTGCTTCTCTTTGCCTTAACTATAATTTATAAGATTCAAGGCAAAAATGGGTTATTTGGGACACTTACAATACCACCTTGGAACAGGGTTCAGCATTAAGCCCTTCAAATTGAAACAGTAATCAATTCAGCACTTTGTTTTTACAGAAAATGAACAACTATTGTCTGCTTTGCCTCTGCTTGAATATTAATGTGTGAGGAAGTCTGATTTTATACAGTATATTAGAGTTCTGAGACATTTATAATTGATAAGAATTATAGCAGTCTTTGAATAGCATTTATCATTAGTTTCTTATATGATCTTACTAGATAAACATTTTCAGCCTTTAACCATTGGTACACCGTGTCTATAGACGCAAGCAGCAGACCATTTCTAATTAAATTCAAAACATCGTGGCAGTTAACTGGTTAAAGTCGATGTCCCACTTTTAAAATGTGAAAAAGGGCCTACCTTTCAACAGTGTCAATTGAGGTTTCAAAAGAACTTGATTCTGCCCACCTACTGTAGTTCAGTGGTTGAATGATGACTCATGAACCAGGAGGTCACAGTTAGGGCATATGCCCTGGTTGTAGGTTCCTTTCCCACCCAGTAGGAGGCATGCAGGAGGCAACTGATTGATGAGTATCTCTCTTCATTGATATCTCTTTCTCATCTATCTCTGAAATCAATAAAAAAAATTTTCAAAACAAGAAAACCCCCACTTTATTCTTTGTGCCTTATCAGTGCATTAAAACAGTATGCATGAACTTCAGAATAATATTGAGTGAAAGAAGCCCAAAAAAAGTCACATGTTTTTAACTTCCATTTAAAATTCCAGAAAATACAACCTAATCTCTAGAAAACACATTGGTTGTTGCTTGGGAATGAAGGTGAATGGTGGGAGGGATTGATTACCCAGGAATAGGTGCAAACTTTTGCCCCTAGATATGTTCACTGTCTTAATTTGGTGATGGGTTCACAGGAGTACGCATATGACAAAACTGATATTTCAGATTGAATATTTGCAGTTTATTGTATGTCATACCTCCATAAAATTACTTATTTTTATAAAAACAGCAAGGAAACATGGCTTAATAAAAAGAACTAGAGATTATTAATAAATACTAAAGCTACCTGTCATTGGGGAAAGAAAACATCAGTTATTTTGCCTTTTCAAATTTTCCCACTCCTGCCGAAGCTGGTTTGGCTCAGTGGATAGAGCGATGGCCTACGGACTTGGGGGTCCTGGGTTCGATTCTGGTCAGGGGCATGTATCCTGGTTGTGGGCACATCCCCAGTAAGGGGCGTGCAGGGAGGCGGCTGATCGATGTTTCTCTCTCATGGATGTTTCTGACTCTGTCCTCCCTTCCTCTCTGTAAAAAATCAATAAAATGTATTTTTAAAAAAATTTCCCGCTCCATTTGGACATCTATGGTGACATTAGTGGTGGTTTTATTGGTACTGTATTCTCATTTTGTAGAATGTCAAATAGTGGAGACTGGAACTTGAACCCTGGTCTGAGTTTACTTCACTGTGTTGTTTCCTCGATGTGCAATCGTTTTGTGAGCGTATCAATCTAAAATTACCTTCACTTTAAGGAAATCACTTGTCATGAACCCCTGTGTATTTTCTTTCCTTTAGCTTGACTTTTGGGTGAATTATAGTGAAAGTACTGGCAACTAAAAATTGTCAGGAACATGATACACTTGTTGTTTTATGTTATATAAAATAAGATTAAGAGATTTTTAAATCCCTTTCGTACAGCTTTCTGAAACAAAGGTCTTCACTGCCTCATCTGTTCCACAAGAAAATCATGTCACACCTGGGAAAAGGTAAATACTTTTTTCCATCTGTTGTTTGTTATAATTGAAATTTCTACTCTTAGGAAAATCATTTTGATTCTTGGATCTATTTTGATTATTTTTACCTTTTCTTGAATCTCTTTGTTTTTTGTCTTTTCCATCTAAGACTTTCTTTGAACCCAAACCTACCTGGTGACCTGACAGAGCTTCCATCATTTCCTAATTATTGTATCCACTAATGAATTAAAATAGCAGTTATGTTTGTGATTTGTTATCATTTGTGACAGAGATTAGGTTAAACCTAGGTAATGGTTCTTTCTTTTGTAAACATGTTTTCTTTTTTAAATATATTTTATTGATTTTTTTATAGAGAGGAAGGGAGAGAGATAGAAAGTCAGAAACATCAATGAAAGAGAGACATCGATCAGCTGCCTCCTGCACGCCCCACAGTGGAGATGTGCCCGAAACCAAGGTACATGCATGCCCTTGACCTGAATCAAACCTGGGACCTTTCAGTACGCAAACCGACGCTATATCCACTGAGCCAAACTGGTCTCAGCTAAACATGTTTTTTTGACAAATGAACTTAATACAAAATATCCTTTGGTTTCTTCATATAATATTTATTTAGATCTCAGTCTCATTTTTTATGAGTTCTACTAGTTTTATTTTTTTTGGTTAATATTCACTCAAGGGTATTTTTTCCATTGATTTTTTTTTTTTTTTCCCCCAGAGAGAGTGGAAGGAGGGGTGAGACAGAGAGAGAGAGAGAGAAACATCAATATGAGAGAGACATATTGATTGCTTGCCTCTCACACATGCCCCAACTCGGGGCGGGGATTGAGCTTGCAACCAAGGTATGTGCACTTAACTAGAATTGAACCTGCCACCCTTTAGTCCCTGGTCTAGTTCTCACCACTGAGAAACCGACTGAGGAGGTCTCTACTACTATTAATACAATAGTCTAAAGATTACAAAAAAGGAAGGAACTTTGGGGTAATAGAAATCTTGTTAGTATGTGTACAAAATTGAATTATTGAAAAACATTTATTTACATCCTAGTTTTCACAATCTAAAATTTTTTATTATAGTTTTAAAAATGCAATGATTTAGAAAAATAAAATCCTTAATATATATTATACCTGAGAATTGAAGTCAATTTTAATCTTAACATGCTCAGTCTCATGCTAAATGATATGGTTATAAGACTGTTGCAGGAAAATAAACACAATTAAAGGTTATGTCTAGCGATACAATGTTTTGTGAATTGCTCATTTCTTATTAAGTGTACGTCTTTATTGTATTTATTGCTCAATGAAGTTTTTTAGTTTTTTTTACTTATTTTTTTCTTTCATTTTTTAAAATTTAATAAACCTTAATTGTTCAGATTATTACAGTTGTTCCTCTTTTTTCCCCTCATAGCTCCCCTCCAACCAGTTCCCACCCACCATCTGCCCTTACCTGCCCCCCATTATCCTCATCCATAGGTGTACAATTTTTGTCCAGTCTCTTCCAACAACTCCTTATCCCTTTCTCCTTGAGAATTGTCAGTCCACTCCCTTTCTATGCCCCTGATTCTATTATATTCACCAGTTTATTCTGTTCACCAGATTTTTTATTCACTTTAATTTTAGATTCACTTGATAATAGATATGTATTTGTTGTTCCTAATTTTTATCTTTTTCTTCTTCTTCCTCTTCTTAAAGAGTACCTTTCAGCATTTCATATAATATGGTTTGGTGTTGAAGAATTCCTTTAGTTTTTTTCTTATCTGGGAAGCTCTTTATCTTACCTTCAATTCTGAATGATAGCTTTGCTGGGTAGACTAGTCTTGGTTGTAGGTTCTTGGTATTCATCCCTTTGAATATTTCTTGCCACTCCCATCTGGCCTGCATACTTTCTGTTGAGAAATCAGCTGACAGTTGAATGGGTGCTCCCTTGTAGGTAATTAACTTTTTTTTTTCTTGCTGCTTTTAATACTCTCTCTCTGTCTTTTGCTCTTGGCATTTTAATTATGATGTGTCTTGGTGTGATCCTCTTTGGATTTCTTTTTTTTTGGGTTCTGTGCACTTCCTGGGCTTATAAGTCTATTTCTTTCACCAGGTGGGGGAAGTTTTTAGTCATTATTTCTTCAAATAGGTTTTCAATATTGTGCTCTCTCTCTCTCTCTCTTCTTCTGGCACCCTCAAAATTCTGATGTTGGTACACTTGAAGTTGTCCCAGAGGCTCCTTAATACTATCTTCACATTTTTTATTCTTTTTTCCTTTTGCTTTTCCAGTTGAGTGTTCCCTGCTTCTCAAATCTTTGACTTGATTCTTATGTTCCTCTAGTCTGCTGTTAGGTCTCTGTATAATATTTTTTATTTCAGTCAGTGTATGTTTAATTTCTAGTTGGTCCTTTTTCATATCCTCAAGGGTCTTGTTAAATTTATCAACCTTTTCTAAGAAATTCTTGAAAAACCTTATAACCGTGGTTTTGAACTCTATATCCAGTCGTTTGCTTTCCTTCATTTTTTTAGTTTGTGATCTGTACCTTCATCTCCACATTTTCACTGCTTTTCTGAGTTGGTAGAGTAGCTTTGTGTGCTAATTGTCCTATATGTCCCAGTAGCTCTACCTCCCCGGTTACCTGAGGTAGATACTCTTGGTGCACCGATCTGTAGACTTTGTGTACAGCCTTGTTGTAGTTAAGTCTTGATTGTTGTTGGTATCACTGGGGGAAATTGACCTCCAGGCCAATTGGCTGTGAGGATCAGCTGTGTCTATGCCAGGAGAACTTCTGTGCTGGAGTCAGCCTTTTGAGACAAGATTTACAAAATTATAAAAGCCTCTGTGCTCAGCTTGGATGGTGCAGAGTCTCAGAGCTGAGCAGACAGCCTTGGCTTCCCTTCAGCCCTGTCCTATGAGGCCCCTGGGTCTGTGTCCCTCAATAATCGCTGCAGCCCTGTCTGCGTGCATGCACACACGCCTCCAGACCTCTGCCTTTCACTGCTTCCCTGAGGTTCTGTGTGCTCTGGGGACCCATATGAGTCTGGGTCCCCAGGGTCTCTCCTGAAACTGGGGTTCAGTGCATTCAGAACTGGAGTTCAGCTTAGTTGGGAGGTTCCATCTTCCTTCCGCTAGAGAAACCCAGCACCACAATCAGCAGTCAGTCCTCTCTGTTTGCACTCACACGCGTGCCTCCAGACCTCTGCCTTTTGCAGCTCCCCTAAGTTTCCGTGCACGCCTCCATTTTCACAACACTCCCGACTGCTCCTCCTTCCCCTCATCCCCTTATGAGTCTTGCCCAGAACTGGGGTTCAGTGCAGTTGAAACGGGTTCAGTGCAGTCAGGAGTTTTCATCTCCCTCCAGCTAGAGGAAGCCAGTCAGGCACTCCGTCACCTGTCGTCTCCATGGCGCATGTCTTCGTACCTCAGCTTTTTGTAGTTCTTCTGAGTCTCCATGAGCCCATCTCTTTCCTTCTAGTTGTAGAATTTCTACTCAGCCAGCTTTCCTGTGGTTCTGGATGATGTCCATTTTGTCTTTTAGCTGTGGTTTTGAAATGTTGTGCGAAGCAGCAGTTTAGGTGTTCACTTGTGCTGCCATCTTGGTTTCTCTCCTGCTCAATGAATTTTATAGGATCATTTTCATCTTTTAAAAATATGAAGTGGACTCTTTCTTGCTTATATTTCAGAAGACAGTGCTGTCGTTTGTTTTGTTTTGTTAATCCTCAGCTGATGATATTTTTTCTTAATTGAGTTTTAGACAGGGTGAGTGGAAGGGGAGAGACTGGGAGAAAAAAAACATTCGTGTGAGCCGAGACCGGTTTTGCTCAGTGGATAGAGCGTTGGTCTGTGGACTGAAAGGTCCCAGGTTCGATTCTTGTCGGGAGCATGTACCTTGCTTGTGGGTACATCTCCAGTGGGGGGGCTTACAGGAGGTGGCTGATCGATGTCTCTCTCTCATTGATGTTTCTGACTTTCTATCCCTCTCCCTTCCTCTCTGTAAAAAAATCAATAAAATATATTTTTAAAAAAAACACACACAAAACATTTGTGTAAGAGACAGATATCAATTGGTTGCCTCCAACATGCACCACTGAACCAAACCTACTAGGGCAAGGATATTTTTTTTATTTCTTTTCAGAGAGTGGAAGAGAGGAGGGTATGTGTAGACATGAGAGAAAGAAATATGGATGTGGGAAGAGACACATTGATTGTTCCAACTGGGGCTGGGAAGTAAACCTGCAACCCAGATATGTCCCCTTGACCAGGAATTGACTTCTTGACCCTTTGGTGCAGGGATGGGGTGGGGGTCGGGTGGATGACACTCTTAACCATTGAGCTACCAGTTAGAGCAGTACTGTATTTTTCATGCATATATTTCATTAATTTTTTGGAATAGAACTTGCTCTCTTTTTTATAGTAATACCACCTTTTATTTTGGTGGATGGGTCATATGTTTTTGTAGTGTATTAGTGTATAATTACCCTGTGGTTTTATCCTTGACGTATCCCATAAGCCAGAACATTACCTTGGAATCCAAAATACTAGTCTGTGACTTCAACCTGGTTATGCGGAAATCTGTGTGGTAGTGCACAGGTGGAGGAACTCTGGCCCAAGAACTTCGTTTTGTATCAATATTGAGTCTTGAATTATTTCAACTCTCATAATGTGTCCACTGACATGGTGAAAGTGTCAGAACTGACTGGCAACTGGCCTTAGAAAGGGTTTAATGGAGCAAATTATGTTACGTAATTATGTGTACCTTGCAGGTCCTGTGAATGAGAGTCAGTAGCTCACTCACATGTAAGATGGTAGTGTATGTATTTGGAAGATAATTTCTTCCTTATGCTTTCAGGTTTTTAGGCCATAGTTTTTAAATTGGATATATATCTTTCAAAGAGTTGTAGTTAACAGAGTATTTGTGAATATATTGTGCATTCTTTCTTAAATATTTAAGAGAGAAAATTATATGTTATTTATAGAAACCTAAATATATTATTGGAAAGAATGCAAAACTTACAGGAACATTTATGATAAGTGTGAAACTGCTTCACTAGGATAGCTGTGTTCCTCATTCCCCCCAAATATGAACTCACTTAAGGAAAGTTTGAGACACTGGTTCCAAGTAATAAAAGAAGCAAATATCCTAAAGTAAATGAGCCAAACTTCAATTTCTCTAGATTTTCAAATAAGTTGTCACTGTTGCATTTCTGTGGAATTAATCTCAATGCACCTTTTTTTTTTTTCTCTGCGAAGTCCTGCTTCAGTCTCTGTGGCTTTAGGGGTTTTTTTTGTTTTGCTTAAAAACAATTTATTTTTAGGGTTTTCCCTTCTTGAGTAATTTTTATATGAATTTACTTTATATTGATTCACTTATCACATTCATTTGCTGGTAAGATGTGTTTATGACTTGTCCTCATTTGCTTTTTGTCTGCTTAGCGTTGATCTGGTAGCCTTGCTCCAGAAGCCTGTTCCTCCCAATCAAGCCTCAGAAGTCAGCTCCTTTGAAACTTCCCAACAGCAGGGCTTTGGCCAAGCTCTCGTCTTCACAAATTCTCAGCACAGCAATCAGATGGCACCAGGGACTGGCAGCTCCTCTGCTGTCAACTCCTATTCTCCTCAGAGTCTGGTAATCACTTTTATTTCAGTATGGGATCTTAAGGAATGCTTATGCTAGAATGACACATGCCTTATAGCTGCTGTCTAAATATAAAAAGTTATACAGTACATTTCTGTCTGGAAAACAATGATGTGTTTATTTCCAAGCACATATCTGATGCTTCCATGTGGAATACAACTACTCTGAGTTTTCTGGGCAAAGATAAAAATATATATATATTTTTGAAGTTGAAATCTTTTCTGTCATAATCACTTAGGCATCCTTATTAATGATTTGTCTTGGATTTTGTTTCAAAGTCTTCCTCTAGACTTAAGCTGTTAAAATTGTCGTTTTTTCAGTTTTCTTAAATGCAAATGTTTGCCAGTATTTGCTTATTGAAATTATGGAAACACAGTTCTGTTCAAGTCTGTCTAGGTACTTAAATACTTTTTTTATTTTTGTTTTGCTATTCCATAAACATGGTGTACTTTTTCTTAAAAGGCTGCACTATGTAGTAGGGACCCTTATAATTTGAGTGTGCTTTCATTGAAATAGTGTCATCTTCTGCTGCATATATGATTCTGACTTCCCATGAGAATTAAGCTCCTATTAGAAAAAAACTCAATTAGTGAAGGATGTGGAGATAGGCTGATGGAAGTAGAAAAGCTTAGAGTAATGATCACCAACCTTTTGGAACTCACGGATCACCAGTGGTCCGCCGACCACCGGTTGACGACCGCTGGCTTAGAGCATAGGATATAAAAGAATGTAGCTGCAACCTGGGAGAGTGAAGTCTCTGTCTAACTACTGTAATTGTGAATTGGCAGAGGGGAGGTTGAAGGACCATAGGCATAGATCCTTAGCTTTCACTAATAATTATTTTGGTTCATTTTTACTCAATTTTACTTGGAATTTATAATTAAAAAACAGAATTTCTTATGAATATGATATAATATTTTCCTCTTACTTGACTCAAAATCATGTGCTATATCCTAATAAAATGTAGAAGTGAGTATGCAAATTTTTTATTGCTATCTTCTATTCTGCATAGTCATCTCATGTCAAGTATATCCGGCTTGGGGCATACTTTATATTTTTACTGTCATGGATGATTGTGCATGAAAGGGCATCAGTGCTTGAAGTGGGACAGCCTGAGCAGTAGTGCTCGCTTTGTTTTGAGAAGGCCTGGTAGTACCTACCACTCATTTTTTATTGAACTATCATGCGCTTTCCTCCTCTGCCTTTCCATTTGCTACTAGCATATTGATGCCATGCTCTTGCTGACTTCCTGGAATCTTAGGCCACTGAGAGCATAGGTAGGACAGGTTTTTTTTTTAGTGACCTATGGCTTTTTGTCATGAAAAACACTTTGAGAAATTGGGAAGAATTGTTTTTGTAGTGTATTAGAGCAGTGGTTCTCAACCCTACTGTACTTTTATAATCAACGGGGGACAACAGTAATCGTGAGCATAATAAAATAATGCCAGAGTCCACATAAGACCAACAGAGTTTTAAAGTTGGTTGAAATGTGAGGTAGAATTGAGAAATCCTTTGGTGGCGCTAGTAATTGATGCAGTGATTTCTTTGTGTTGTAAAGCACACAGAAAGTGTATTTGATAAAAATTAGCTGATGTAGAATAGAGATTATGTAGGGAAAAGATGAAGAGTAGAAGCATCATTCAAAGAGGCCTTCATTGAACAAGTGGGCTTGAGTGGGTTTGGCAGATTTATAGCAGTGAAAGAGATATGTAATGGTCAGCATAAGCTAAGAATCTGGAGTAGTAATAAGCAATGTTAGCACAGCTGTTCCTTAGAACAACTAGGATACTCTGGGCCTTTGGATATTGGTAACAGAAATAATTTTATTTCAATTTTCTAGATCTGGCCTCTTGAGGGAATGTAAATCACTTCTGTTTTTGACCTTTTAGGTACTTTTTAAAAGTTAATTTTGACAAAGAACTTGTCTTTTCAGAAACTAAATTATTTCATAATGTAAAAATGCAGTTGTTCTGTCATTATGTTCTCTAGTCATTAGGTTTTCGTTTTCCTAAGATCTTGATACCTGGCCTGACAGGATAGATAGGAGAGGAGTACATTGTCTTTTGTATGCTTGCGTGTGGGACATATTTGTTGTTCCTAGTCATCTTAACAACTTGAAATCAACTTATCAGTGTCCAGGGTATTACTCAATACTTCCTGTGTCTTCTTTTGGAATACTAACATTTTAATTAAGTAAGTACTGTGATCTGCATTTAATCTCATAAACCTCATGGCTGATCTTTTTTTGACCAGACCTCTTCTAATCATTAAAGACAATCAGTGTTCCACAAATTAAGAAAAACTATGTTTTTGTTTAAGCTTGTGCTTGTCATTTAATTCATGGTATTTCTCCTTAGTTTTAAAAAAAAAAAGGTATTTTGTTTGTGAATTTGTGACATCACTTTTTAAAATCCATGGAATATGTTTCCCTTTCCTTTAACCTCTTATATCAGAATCAGGAAAGATTGCTGGATTTATTTAGTCAGATCTTGTTGCATAATAATATTTTCATGTAGTGTAATCATATGAGTCTTGCTAATGCAGGTGTTCTGGATTATATTTTTAAAATCCTTGTGAAAATACTTGGCATATATTAAAGCCTGTGGTAGATATTCTGTATTGTTTAGAAATTCTGCTTTCTTTCCCTTTAAAGTCATCCGTCCTTGGTTCAGGATTTGGAGAGCTTGCGCCTTCAAAAATGGCAAACACCACCAGTTCCCAGGTTTTGGACCAGTTGAAACCTCCAAGTTTGGGTCAGTTTACTACCACGCCAAGTTTGCAGCAGAATAGTACAAGTGCCCCCACAACCACTTCTTCTTGGGACCTCAAGCCCTCAGCTACCCAGTCCTCCGCCTGTAGCCGTTTTGGTAAGTATACATTTTCTGTTGTTGCTTCACCCCTCAACACTAGTGGAGGCTGTTTTTGAGCTGTGAACACTACTGTGGGTTTTGATCAGAGATGTTTCTTTCTTTAAAAAATTTTTAATTGATTTATTTTAGAAAGAGAGACATCAGTTATTGTTCCACTTATATATGCATTCATTGGTTGATTCCTGTATGTGCCCTAACCAGAGATCAAACCCTCAACCTTGGTATATGGGGTTGACACTCTATCCAATTAAACTACTCGGCCATGGCCCAGAGATCTTTTTTTTTTAGTAGAACTTGGCAAAGTTTCTGAATTAAATCAGTCAGCTTTGTATTATATAAATAAGTACTTGCATTTATTTGTTATTATTATTAGTAGTAGTACATACCTTGAAGCATGGTAAAAGCATGTAAATAAATAAAGGAAACAACTTATCAAACCCTCTGGATTGCTTTCTCATTTTAACATTTGCATGTATCCATCATGATTTGGTTCAGCCTTTTCATCTGTGGTTTATTATGTCAAGATATCACATGTAAATTAGAGGTTTTCTAAATTCTACTCCCATAGTTTTGTGACATTACTCTACCATTTCCCACCTACACACACCATACTGTATTAAGGAACAGCAGGGAGTTACTTTAAAGAGTTGGTTGTGTGGATTGGTTTATGCTTAGGGCATATTGAGAGACATGGAAACACATTTCTCTGTTAAATGTCTCAAGTACTTCCTGAGTACCTGATACTATTCCCAGATTTGAAGTAATACCTATGAAAAAAAAATATTAAGAGATTCAGTGCCCAGGATTTTTATCAAGGGATGGGGGCTTGTTATGTAGGTACCTTCTCCCTAATGCACACCATATTTCTAGAAGGAAAGCAAGTGTTCAATGTAAACTACATTATGCAAATATTCAAAGCACAGAGTCACCTTTGTTAGTTAGTGTTGGCATTCAGACACTAGCCAAGAGCCAATCTTGCAGGCCAGTGATGGTAGAAGAGGGAACTCTAATCTCGTGTGCCCAAATAATTTTTTTACCCATTCTTTACCTGTTTTCTAGACTTTAAATCACAGCCTGAACCATCCCCAGTTCTTAGCCAGTTGAGCCAGCGACAGCAGCATCAGTCTCAGGCAGTCACTGTTCCTTCTCCTGGGTTGGAGTCCTTTCCTTCCCAGGTAAAACTCCAAGAATCAGCACCCAGAGACAGCACCTCCACTGTGAACAAACTCTTGCAGCTTCCCAGCCTCACTGTCGAAAGTGTCTCTGTGTCTGCCCACCAACCACAGCCTAAACACATCAAACTCCCTAAGCGACGGATACCTCCAGCTTCTAAGGTGGGTATTCGGTGTGAAGCTGTACTCCCAAGGTGGATGTATTTTGACATTTAGCAAGTCTCGGAAACTAAGTGTAGGGTTGTTCAAGCACATAGCTTACTGCTTTATGAGGAAATGGCAGTTTCTCAGTGGGCTAATATTAGAGGGAATGAGTTTATGCTGAGAGACAGAGTATATTAATTCAAATGACTAGATCTGGCTCAAAGAATCTGATGATCTTATGTGCTTAGTTGTGCTGCCCCATAGTGGAGGATGAGTGGGTCTTTTACCAGATAATGCTTTAAGGCATTCTGCTCTTTACTCATCTTCAACCACAACCCTCGCCCCTTACTGTTCTAAGGAAGCAGTTGGTAGCAATAACCATCGTCCTGTTAACTTTTTAACTTTTCTTTACTCTTGTCCTTTCTGTCTCTTTTTTAAAAATCATGTTCCCTTTTCCTTTCTTTTGGCCTTTTCTGCCTTGTTCCTCAGGCCTGCCGGCTATGCCCTGGGAATCCATGTGCATTTGGCTCTGGTATAGACCCTTGAGACTTAGAATCCATGATCTCTGTTCCTGACATAGCAACTTTACCTTTGCAGATCCCAGCTTCTGCAGTAGAAATGCCTGGTTCCGCAGATCTCACAGGATTAAATGTTCAGTTTGGTGCCTTGGAATTTGGGTCAGAATCTTCTCTCTCTGAATTTGGATCAGCTGCAAGCAGTGAAAACAGTAACCAGAATGCCATCAGCTTGTATTCAAAGTCTTTAAGGTACACAATCCCACTTCTCTGATTTTGACTGGAGTTAAGTCTTTTGTTTGCAAGGTAAAACAGAATGGAGCCTAAGAAATCACCTGGTGGAGGCAGACAACATACCCTGTGGTAGTGGATTTGTGCAGCCCTCACTAGTATCTAATCCAGAACTTTTCTTCCATCACCCTACAAAGAAATCCTGTGCCTAGTAGCAGTCACTTCCAATTTCCCCTTTCCCTCATACCTGGCAACCAATAATCTGTCTCTGGTTTTGCCTAATCTGGACATTTCATATAACTAGAATCATGCACTTTATGGTCACTTATGACTGACTTTCACTTAGCATAGTGTTGTCAAGGTTCATCTTTGCTGAAGCATGAATGCATTTTGTTTCCAAATAATATTTTATTGTGCTGATATACCACATTTTGTTTATCCATTATGAGGTGATGGACGTGTGAATTGTTCCCACTCTTTGGCTATTATGAACCATGCTGCTGTGAACATTTAGTTACATATTTTGTGTGCTTTTGAATCTGTGGTTGTATACTTAGGAATTGCTGGGTTATATGGTAACTTATATTTAACCATTTGAGGAAACATCAAACATTTTCCACAGTGGCTGCAGCATTTTACATTTAGATGAGTAATCTCAGGTTCAGTTTCTTCACATCTTGCTGACACTTTCATTCAGTGGAATATTTTATAAATAGAGAAGACCAGATTTTACATTTTATTTTATTAGTTAATTTTTCCACTTTCCAGAGCTCAAAGCTGATATTTGCATGGGTTCCTTTTCTAAAATTAGTCTCAGACATCTAGATTCCCTAAAGATTCTTAAAGCTGGCCCTTTGCCTGTCAATTAAGTTAGGTGGGTCTAGTTTTGTATGGGGATGGTGCTGGACTTGGGGGATTGTTTTGAATCTTCATTGCATTGTTAATAAATTGAAGAATGCAGTAGTATAAACTTGTGGTTGCAGACATATTTAATTTAGAGTATGATGAAATAGTTCTCCTTTATGAAGCTATGTAAATTGACACAAATGTATGTCTAATACCATTTGTAGTGATTCTTTGAATACCTCTCTACCAATGACCAGTGCAGTACAGAACTCCACTTATACAACTTCAGTCATTACCTCCTCCAGTCTGACCAGCTCATCACTGAACTCCACTAGTCCAGCAACAACGTCTTCCTCCTATGACCAGAGTTCTGTGCATAACAGGGTTGCATACCAAAGCTCTATGAGTCCATTGGAGTCAGTTCCAGGAACTGTCACGGTAAGTGGTCTTTCGGATTCTTTCTTGTCCTGCTTTGGAAGTCAGTGTATAGTTTGAGCCTTTTATTTTATTCTCACATGAAGATATGTTGATTTTTATTTTACTTTTTAATATTTCATAATTCTCACCTGAGGATGTTTTTCCATAGATTTTTAGAGAGAGTAGAAGAGAGAGGGAAAGACAGAGATATCAATGTGAGAGAAACACATAGATTGGTGGCCTCCTGCACAAGTTCTAACCAGGCCAATCCTTGACTGGAATTGAAACTGAGACCCATCAGTCTGCAGGCTGATGCTCTGTCCACTGAGCCAAACCAACTAGAGCTGAGGATATGTTTATTGATTATTTTTTTAAAGATGGAGAGGGAGGATTGAGGGAGAGAGAGAGAGAAATAAATATCAATTGGTTGTCTCTTATATGCTCCCAAACCTAGGTATGTGCCCTGACTTGTAATTGAACCCATATTTTTTGGTATGTAGGATGACATGAACTGAGCCACCTGGTGGGATATTAAGCTTTTTGATTGAGACTTTCTTTTACAATTTACTAACCTTTTGAGTAGAATCCTTGTAGTTTGTTGAATTTGCTAAGAGTAGGCATCTCATTTAAAACCTGCATTTCAAGCAAACACCATAAAAACAGGAATGAGTGTAAATGGACCCAGAAGCTTAGTAT
Organism: Lasiurus borealis; assembly: GCA_004026805.1. Lineage (NCBI taxonomy): Eukaryota > Metazoa > Chordata > Mammalia > Chiroptera > Vespertilionidae > Lasiurus > Lasiurus borealis. The sequence goes on along the minus strand of PVJN01002943.1, from coordinate 36,145 downwards.
AAGGATAATATAGAGACACACCCAAAATTTATCTTAGTGGTTTGGATGGGATAAGAGGGGAACGATAATCTTATCTGTGATATTTTAGTTTTCTATAAGGCAAAGATGTTTACACATTATTGGTGAGAACTACTTTAAAAACTGGATGATAGCCCAGCTGGTTTGGCTCAGTGCTTGAGTGCAGGCCTATGAACCAGGAGGTCACCATTTGATTCCTGGTCACGGCATATTCCTGGTTTGTAGGAGGCAACTGATCAATGATTCTCTCTCATCATTGATGTTTTTATCTCTCTCCCTCTTCCTTCCTCTCTGAAATCAATAAAAATATTTTTAAAAGGTGGATGAAAAAATAAAAATATAGTTGAATTGGTCTAGCAGAATTTGGATATATTTTCTAAGTCTCCTAATCAGGAATTATTTGTACATCTCTACTTAAATTTTTTTGTTGTTTATACTTCCCTTTTATTGTTTTACATATTTTATATTAGGTGTTTTCCTCAAATGTCTGGTGACTCTAGGCTGCCTACTTGACACTAAAATGTTAACTAAGGGCTCTGACTTGGGGTTGGGGGTATAAGTTGCTGAGTGGACTTTGATGTGTGACTGCATGGGTGGGCTATTTCTTTCTTTCTTTTTTTTTTTTTACTTCTTCCTCAGCCCCTTTGAACCTTTTCTGTTGAGCTTCTTTAGATTTACATGAGACTCTTCTAGTCTCTTCCCTATAGGGCCTATGTCTTTCTGTCATTGTCATAAAAGCTTAGTGGGAAAAGAAGGCTGCACCCCAGTCATGGTGTATACAGGGGGCAACCAATCGATATTTCTCTCTCTCCCTCTCTCATCCCCTCTCTCTAAAAATAAAAAAACATTTAAAAAAAAGTTTGTCATATTGCCCCTCAATGTTATGAAAAGAAAACAAAACAAAACAGACCACCATTCCTTGCTCATGTTTCATGTGTTTGTGTCTAAATCCCAATAGAAAATCATCTAAGTTTTTTTTATTTTTGTGGGTTTACTTATTTTCTCTTTCTTATAGAATGGACATGGTGGTGGTCGAAGTCAGCAGACAGTAGACAGTAAGTGTACAAACTAACTTTTTTGTCGTGGCTGATGGAAACCAAACAAAATAAGAGCATCATTAACTTGATAGGGAATGCAGTAGATTAATGGCTAATTCTTCAAAAATAGTCCTTTAAATTTTTTGCTGATAGCTACTTTTGATCTATTTTTGGTACCCCTTCTTTGGTAGAGTTGGAAGTTCAGCTAGAGATTCCCATGTTGACCAGGTTGTAGCTGGTATATTATTACAAATGAGGTAATAGCCTCATATTGTTCTGCCTTAGTCAGACTGCACTAAGGCAGGACAGTATTGTATTGACTTAAAAGATGCTTTGCTCAGAGGTACAGGTTCTAAGATGGTCAAAGGGCTCCCACTCCAATAAGGTAAAGGACTTTTAAAATAAAAATCAGTGTGCTAGTTCAGGAAATACATGTTCATTGCCTGCAGGTTCTGACAGACTATTGCTAGGAAGAGAGAGAAAATGTTGCTCACTGGAAACACTTTGGAGACAATGAAGGGATTCCCCTGTCCCCCAGTTTTAGTACAGCTCAGTGATCAATGGAGATGACACAGGTGACTTTTGTTCTTGGCTAGCCTCTCTGTGATTGTTTATGGTGATGTTTGTGATCATTCAGTAAGGCAAGTGGGTATTGACTATGAAAGCCCATTTTTTTATTTACATTTTTTGGGAACATGGACATGCAATTGTACCAGAGCTGGACTGGGCTTCAGTCAGAATTGAAATGACATATGAGTTACCTGGAATTTTGGTATTGCTGGGCTGCCAGAGCTGTTTGGAAATACATTGGTAGCTCTGAGAACATTGGCTATCAGAGGAAATTCTCATTTCACAAGCCCTGCTGGCAAGTTTCTATAGTCCAGACATGGGGTTGAGAATGCATAGAGATGCACTAGATTATTTGAAGATTTAAAATGAGATGTAAGATGCTTGAAAAACATAGTGTGCATTTTAGATAGGTTTTTATCTCCCGTATTCTCTTCCCACCCATCCTCCCTCCTCCTTCCACCCCTCTCTCTCTCCCTCTCTCTCTCTTCCAGAATCTTTTGGTGGGCCTCTAATCAATGTGATCCAAGACCCAGGGAGGTGTGAGTTTTAGGTCAGGGACATTGTTGTGTCTTCATTTGATGTCTGTAAGAACGGGGATATTTGGCTTAGACTGTTGGTAAAAAGCCTCAGGAATAAAGGCTATTGTAAGAATTGATTACACTGTGTTTTGAGCCAGTTGCTGCCTGTGCTTGTTTTCTAATCATCCTTCCTTTTGGAGACTAATGTGTTTTCCACTGGGCTCCCAGGGAATGCTGCAGGAGGGTACTGGTTGCTTCTCCTTCCTAACTGGAAAAGACAATGATGCTTTATTTCCAAGCACATATCTGAGTCATATGTGTGGATGACACTAACACTGAGTCTTTTCTGCAGTGAGGATTGATAGCACTCACGGTCTCCTGAAGCCTAATGTGCTCTGAGGTTACTCTCTTCAAGCACAAGTGAAGGAAATGCTATGCTCCCTGTGCCAAAGTAAGAGTTCAACAGCAGCTGTGTGCTCTTCCTGTAGATCTGAGGCCTATGTAACTCCACAGCATATGTATTTTGGGCTCTCAAGCCCCACCAGCCCTAAATTGGCTATGAACTTTCACAAGGTCAGCCTGATTTGGTACTGAGTTGATAGAAGCAAAAACCTACACCAGATATTCACTGTCCTCATGTTGTGCTTTTTAAGGAAATTTTGTGTTACTTTATAATTATTTCAAGCTCAGAGCCTCTTTCTGGGTGTGGCTTAGGGTGTTGCTTCCTTTACTTTGGAGAAGTATGGCCATATCATAGGACAGTTTATGATTATAAATTGCTGTGATTATGTCATTTCCTACTCTGTCTGGGTCCTGTGCGTCTGATCATGGTGTGTCCTTTTAATAATCGTATCTGACAGAAAAGAGACCAATTGGGGACATGCTGGGGCATTTTCCATGGGAAATATAACTTTGTTATGTATATCTCAACTGCTCCTGACATGTGTCAAGATATTGAGCATATTTCAGATATTCATGGTTTGATCTGGAGTTAAACAGATCTTTTTCTTACAGCTACTGCATCTGTTCCTGCTCCAAAGACAACAGACCCTCCCTCGGCCCTCTCATCTGTGGCCTCCCTGCCCAGCACCACCTCCTGCAGTACGCTTCTACCCTCTGCATCTCAGCACACTGCCACTTTGCCCTCGTTGTCCCAGCCTGGTGACCTGTCCAGCTCCCCCCTCTCGCAGCTTAGCAGGTACGGGAAAAATATGGGCTCAGAAAGAGAGGCCCAAACTGGGGCGAAGTCCTAGAACCTTTATAGAAGGCTCTTCCAATGAGCAACACCCACTTGTTGCCCCTAGCACCATGTTCTGGCCTTTCGCAGTAATGCTCTAGATAGGTTTGGACTGGGTAGGGTCATCAGAGCACCATAGGTGTAAACCTTGCTGTTTGTAATGCCTCTGCTATCACAGAGAGCACTGGGCCCCCTGGGAATGGGCTGGATCCAAAGGATTGCTGCTGCTCTTATTCTACCCTCAGGAGGATGCCACCAGATAAGCCTCCTCCCAGCTCTGGGCTCCTGTCACTGATGCAGAGTGAGATTGCTGTTGGATTTCTGAGCACGTCTCTGACTTATGCTTGTCATGGCTTTATAGATCAAGTTATTACAACAGGGTGTAGGAGAATGGGTTTCATTGGGTTCTCACCCTGTGTCTTCTAAGTTGAGTTCACCTCTTTCTCCCTTTAAGCCAGGAGCAACAAAAGCATTTGACGTGAATTCTGGATTTGATGGAACTTCAGGCTCTGATTCTGGCATGTGATTGAACATAGGAACCTTTTCCCCTCACACACAGATTTAATGAGGTCTTCAAGGCTGACAGTGTTCTTAGTGAAATCCTATTCTTTTTCCAGTCTAAAGAGCAGATGCTTAGAGCTGGCCCTGGAGGTTTCCCAGGCCAGGATATTCCAGATCCTAGGGTGGGTGACCTTTTAGGTCATTCTAATCACCAGCACACCTGGACGGGGTTCCCAGGTGATGGGAATGAGCTGGGGCTTCTCCTGAAGGGAATGGTGAGCTTATATCTAGCCCACCCGACACGGGGGCTCCATGCCTGTGGAGTGACTTGGTTGGGTGGACATACGTGGTGCTCTGTTTTGTCTTCTAGTTCACTCTCCACCCATCAGAGCAGCCTCTCCTCTGCGCACACAGCACTCTCCTCCAGCACGTCACACACAGTAAGTGTCCTCTGGGCTCCCTCACCCAGCACCCTGCTCAGTGAGCTTGGAGCTTAGGCACTCCAGGTGGGCCTTTAGTTTGTGGGTTTTAAATATGTGAGATAATCTTGAATTCTTGGGCTATAATGTCTTGCTCTACATTTGTCGTTTGAGCTGTTGACTTCCTAGGCACCATGCTTTCTAAGTTCATGCCTCTGGAGAACTTGCTTCTCCCTAGACCTGGTATGTGATGAGCCAGTGCTGTCAGGTGGTGAATTTACTCCCAACAATTCATTGTGCTTCCTGTTTATGATAGGAGATCTTTCTGCCTAGCCGGGGTGATTTGTTTTCTGGGAAATGTTATGTTGAGGCATTTGCAAACTTTTAGAAGCATTGTTAACTTCCACTTGGGCTCCACTAAAAGTCAATGCTCGTGAAGACCATTTTTCCTGGATAACCCTCTGTTACTTTGTGAAGGCCCTGTAGAGAAAATGCTTTAAGGTGAAAGGGAGAGCTTATGTGAGAATATCCATCCTTTATGCGCACACACATATCTTTTTGAGACTGACAGCCCTGGCTCGACCCCGGTTGGTGTAGCTCTATTCCAGTTTGTTGGTGGTCATGGGGACTTTCCTAATTCTGGCATTAGGTATTCTGCTCACTGTTAGCTCTGGCGCTCAGGCCATTTCCCCCAACTCAGAGGCAGAGACTTTGGGAAGGTTGATATTGCAGAATGAAGTCAGGAATGTGGAGCGGTAAAAGAGTAACCTTAAGTGATGATGATTCAAGTGTGGCTTCTTGAGGTTTGAAGTTGGGAGAGGAGCATGGTTTTAGTGGTAGGGGTCAGTCTAGATTGTGATGGGTTGAGGCATGAATTGTGAAATGGCAAGGAGTCAGGGTAGTGACCTGATGCTAGGAGAGACTTGAGCATAGTTATTTGAGGAAAGAAAGGTGCCTGAGAAAAGAACAAAATGTCTTTCTCCTGGAAGACAGGAGGCTTCCGATAAGGTTGGAGTGGATGGATCCCCAAGCAGGGAGGGAAGCTTTGGGTACCAATAAATGTGGGAGTCTGAAAATTGGGGAAAGTTTGTTTCCTTTAAAGAAGAGATAAAATCATTTGCTGCAGAATGAGGTAATGTTATAGGGTCAGTTCTATCTTTCCATCATGATCTGGCAAACAATGAGGCTTTCAAACTGTAGTTTTCCAAGTGAATGTTAGGCATGATTCTTTGTCATAAAACACACAGAGCACTATCTTCATACCAGAGCACAGGCTGGATACTTCTGCCCACCTGCCTGTGCCCCATATTGGACAGTGAGAGCCATGAGCTGCCCCAGTGTGAGCACTGTCTAGTGGCTTCTATTCCCGGGCACTGGGGCATTGGAGTCAGTGCTCCTGTTCGCACAGGTCAGCAGCACTTTGTATTTTGTCAGGAAACTCCAAATCATACCCTCTGAATGACAGTGGCCAGAATTGCCTTGTCCAGAGAGTCCCTCGCTTTGTCAATGTGACGGAATTGCCACATTGTAGTATAGCTGTAAGATTTATTAGTGAAAGGTATAAAAAGGCATATACTAAAACGTTTTTCTTTCATCGGCTTAAGGTTCTGCTTCTCTTCCTCCTGTTTGCTTGTTCCTCTAGAGTTCTTTTTAACCTATAAAATAGTAAATGCATGCATGCAGTCATTTTTCTCCCTCTTCTACAACAGAAATGGGATATTTCATACATAGTGCCCTTCAATGCTTTCCCCCACTTAAGTGCATTTTTAATTGTTTCTGTGTTAAAACAGAGTTCTTTGTTGTTTTTTCTTTTCAGCAGCTCTCCTGCATCACGGTATATAATCAGTCCTCCACTGATAGAACTTTTAAGTTTGAGGCTTCATTTGATAACGTTCTGCCAATGTTATTTCATCCTGCAGCAGTGGTAGAGGGTAAATCCTAGTATGGAGTTGGTAGGCATTGTCGTTTTATACAAAATGCCAAATGCTTTGCTTAGTGATTTTGACCTGCTTACCTCCCACGGGCAATAAATGAAACATCCTATTTCCCCACTGGCCCCTGAAATGATGTTGCTGAATATTTGTATTTTTCTAGTATGTTAATAGAAAAAAATGACCTGTCACTATAATGAATGAGATTGACCATCTTTTTACATGTTGGAAAGCCATTACATTTTCTTTTTGGTGAGTTTATATATTCGTTGCTCATTTTCTTGTCAGGTCCTTGGTGTCTCTTTCTAGGCTCTCTATTCAGGAGACTAGTAAGTAGCCCTTTGTGATCATAGGTACAGATGTTTTCCCTATGTTTTGTCATTATATAAGTTTTTTATTTGTATATTGTCAGATATATCAGCCCCTCTTTTATAGTCTATTATAGTTAGATCTTTGCCACTTGAAGGTTATGAAGGAAATCTCAGTGTTTTCTCCTGCCCTTCATGTCCTTGTGGAAGATTTGGAACAGCTGTGCTCTTCATACATCCTGACTGCCTCGCCCAGTGGATGCACTGAGAGAGCCTTGAAATGGGGCAGAGGCCCCTACTCCAGCAGCTCGTCACTCTCATGGGTGTGGGAGGTGGGGGTCAGAGATAGAAGCCCTGTTAGGGTCAGCTGGACGTAGGAGAGGCTTCTGGATGCTTGAGTTCCTTTCAGCAAACCAAGAGCTAGTTCTCTAGAAAGTCGCTCTTAGTGGGAAGCCTGGACCCATGCAGAGAGTGTGGAGCAGACTGGAGCAGCCTTCACCCTGTTCCTTGGCTCTCCTCCCCTAGTTCTGTCTGTCTGGGCTGAAAGAGCAGGAGGCCTGGGGAGCCTGAGGAGACTATGAGTTTAACTGTCTTTCCCTTGCAGAACCAATTCTAGATGTTAGGGCCCTTAGGCTAGTGCTCAGGTGCTAGGGCAGCCTGTGGGCTGGGACCTAAAGAGTTGTCTGTGTGATGGGAAGCAGAACACATAGTGGTCCCATTTCTCCTGGGCTCCTCTTCTCTGGCTTCTCCTTCAGGGGTGTTCAGGCTTCTTTGTTCTGTACACATTCTACTTTTGAGGCTGGTCTCGGTCTTACAGAGCCTTTCCTCCCCCTCTGGTCATACTTTGCCCACCCAAGTGCATCTCCTACCTTACTATTAGCTGAAGTGGAGCGGCCAAGCTGGCTTCCTGGAACTCTGGCTCTTCAGAGCTTTCTTCTGGGTTTCGTCCTTTTAGGTAGGCCCTGGTGGGGGACTCCCCAGGACTCTTGCTTCTGCAAAGTTCACCAAGTTCTGGGGCAAAGGCCTCTCCTGGCCACCTGTGACTTCCAGATCAGAGTAGCTAGGAAGCCTAGTAGAAGGACATCCCAGAATGCTCTGACGTGGGCCGGGCTGCCTGTGGCCTCTTTTCAGCTCTCCTGGGACTACTTGCCTTTCTGTGAGGTGGGTTCTCACCTTATACTCAGATGTCTGTGTTCACTTAAAATTTACGTGGGCCTTTGCCGATGCGGCTCACTAAAAAGTGTACATACACATATATATACTTGGGGTTTCTATGCCTTGTGGCATATACCAGAGAATGAGCAACTGTAAGAATTTTTAAGAGGGTTTTGGTCATAAACTCAATTTTAATAGTCTTGATACTCAACTTAAAAGTTGTGTTCTGGTGGCCTAACCCCGTGGTTGGCAAACTGCGGCTCTGGCCTCTTGAGCGAGTCTGTTTTGAAGAAGTGGCATTAGAAGAAGTTTTAAGTTTAAAAAATTTGGCTCTCAAAAGAAATTTCAGTTGCTATACTGTTGATATTTGGCTCTGTTGACTAATGAGTTTGCCAACCACTGGCCTAACCTAACAGTGTGAGGGGCAGAGGGGCTAATGTGTTGTAATGTAAGGGCTGAGCCCAGAGGCCTTCAGGTCAGAATCTCAATACCATAGGCCTAAACGCCAGGTTAGGTTCTCTTGCCTCCTGTGCTTTGCCCCCAGTCTCATGTGTCCTGGCTTTTTTATTTTGCCAGCACACCAGTGTGGAGAACACCCCTTCCCTCCAGTCCTCAGCCACCTTCTCAATGGCAGCAACTTCCGCCTCGAGTGCCACGTCCTCAGGACTCAGCCTGCCAAGCAGCATGAACACCGTGAACAGCCTCTGCCTGGGCGGAACCACCGTGAGTGCCCCTAGCAGCAGTACCAGAGCCACGCCCTTGGTGACCTCAGGTGTGTGCCCCAGAGGCCTTTCCCACCTACCCCCATCCCCTCAAAGATGTGCACTTGGATTCCAGGGAGCATGCCCAGAGGTTGGCAGGGCATAGTGAGCGACCACACATGAGAAGATCATAGTCTCCCTCCAGTCCTGCCATTGGTACTTGTCCTCTTTGTTGCAGTGATCTCTTGGTACCCGGTTTTTCCGGTACGGATGTGGTGGCGATGGGTGAAATTGGTCTTTTGGGATGGGCTCCCTTGGGTAGGATTCCTGGCGGCCTTTGTGCTTCTAGCTCACCAGTCTTTTGTGTTCTCGCTCATCCATAGAACTGTGATGGCAGTGGTGTCAGAGACCAGGGAGCAGCTACTATTGGCTATTTCTGGTCATTTTATGTGACTAATTGTCTGTCAGCCACACCTGAGCAGTCTATGTGGGCCAAACAAACTGTGGTTTGGTAGAAACTGCTAAAACCTACTTTTGACATGCCCTGTTCCTCTCCTGGCAATTCCCAGCCTCTCTTCCACTCTGAGGAAGAGGTAGATTGTTCCATTTATTTTCTTTTTCTTCTTTAATTGTTGACACTATTACAGATTTCCACCATTTTCTCCCTCTTTGCCCACCTTTATCCAGTTCTTTTTTTTTAAATTTATTTCAGAGAGGAAGGGAGAAAAAAAGAGAGATAGAAACATCAATGATGAGAGGGACTCATTGATTGGCTGCCTCCTGCACACCCCCTACTGGAGATCTAGCCTGCAAAATGGGTATATGCCCTCGACTGGAATCGAACCTGGGACCCTTCAGTCTATAGGCCAATGCTCTACTCACTGAGCTACACTGGCTAGGGCCCCAATTGTTCTTTATGTTCAGGTTTATCTAGTGCAATATGACCTCCAGGAGTGGTGGGACTGGTTTATATCTCAGTATGGAAACAGCCTGACTGTGGGACTCGTGCTCTCTGTCTCTCCACTTCCTGGTGTGGCCCTCTGTATCTCTCAGCTGCTGCCCTTCCTTCTAGGCCCGTGGTTGGCAAATTGTGGCTCACAAGCCACATGCGGCTCTTTGGCCCATTGAATGTGGCTCTTTCACAGAATACCATAGCCTGGGCAAGTCTATTTTGAGGAAGTGGCTTTAAAAGAAGTTTAAGTTTAAAAAATTAGCCTCTCAAAAGAAATTTCAATCGTTGTACTATTGATATTTGGCTCTTTTGACTGATGAGTTTGCCGACCACTGCTCTAGGCTATGGCCCCAATTAGGGCAGGACTGTGGCAGGGAGCTTCACCCCCTGTCCCATAGTAGCTGAGGAATCTTACTATTTGTGGAAGCCACTTCACTTCATTTGATTTTTGTCTTTATAGGCAAAGCACCCCCCAACTTGCCCCAAGGGGTGCCCCCCCTGCTACACAACCAATACCTCGTGGGCCCCGGAGGACTGCTCCCTGCCTACCCGGTGAGTGCATGGTGGAGCTACTGGCCCGCCTTGGCTCCCATCAAGGCAGGGTGCCTTCTCCCAGCAGCTCATCCTGGTCCTCTTCCTTAGTGTGTCCTGTCCTCCATCTTGTTTAGGCCACACAAGGCCCTGGGCTTTCCAGGGGGTAATGTGTCATCCTTAACACCCTTTATGATCCTCACGCAGATCTATGGCTATGATGAGCTCCAGATGCTGCAGTCACGGCTGCCAGTGGTGAGTGGAATATGGCGGGGAGGGTGAGGCTCTTTCACAGGTTCTTCCTCTCTCTCCCTTGGTTGCCACCCTGCCTGGCTCTCAAGGATATTCATCCTAAAATAAGGAACTTACTTGCATTTGGTAATTGTACCTAGTACAACTATATATCTGGCTGGCATATGACTGTCCTTTGCTCATCCCCACAGAACTTAAAGACCATTGGGACCTAGGGTCCCAGTTGGCAGCATCCCCACCAAATTCTCTTCTTTTACCTCACTTTTACCTTGCCTATCCCTAGTGTTTTTATAATCTCCTTCAAAGTGCCATTCAGTGTCTTTGGCTTCTGAAGTGGCCATTAGTGATGCCTCTGATGGCACCTTGCTCTGTTGTCCCTAGCTGAGTGAGTGTCTGGAGCTGACAGACATTAAGGACCCTCTGGGTCTGGCCTGCCGCTGCTCTTTGCAAGAATGCTGGCCCCACAGTCTTCCTGGTTGTTGCAGCCTCACTCTGAAGCTGTCTCTTTGTGCTGAGCTTGCTCCAAGGATGAGCCACTGGGCCTTCCCCGGATGGCCAGGTGAACAGGACTGCAGTGGAGGGCTGTGGAGGGACAGCCTGCAGGCTCCTGCATCGCCACTCCTTTTGGTCTGGTTTCTCAGACTCCTGTTTCCCAGATTCTTGATAATTTTTAGCAGCGTGGGGCATCTACCTGTCACACTATTGAGAAGTAAATAGATGTTTGGACACTGGTGTCCTCTCCACTGGATATGGTACTTCTTATTTCCTGGGGAAGAGATTTTCTCTCCCCAATGAGGTGTCTTTCCTCAGACTCCTCCCCACTGGTGTTGTTTTCCAAACCCCATTCCCTCTTTTCCTCCCCTTCTCCCCCTCCCACCACACACACACACAGGACACGGAAAGCTCTAGGAGCTGCAGGTGTCACTTTCACCTTCCGTGCCCAGTCGCTGAAACTCTTGAATTCGTCTGATGAAGTATCTCCAGAGGCAGCGGCTGGTAGCTGGACTGCTCTTCCCCACCTGTGCAAACCAACAGCTCGTTACAGTGCTGCCCAGGGGCTTCTGGACTCCTTGCTGTTGCCCACATCCCCAGCGAAGGAATGTTGAAAACACGATGGTAGATGTCTAGGGTGGTCAACAGAATTTAGGGTCTTTGGGTATGCCTGAGCCTTAGGGCTCTGGGAAAACGTAAAGTGGCCCTGGTCCCCCTGATACTCGTGAAATCTCACAGCAGTCTTGCCCAAGAGTCCCAGGGCCTCAGGGATGGAATGCAAAAGATGGTCCTGAGTGAGTGCCTGTGGGTCCGGCTTGGGCCCCGAGGAGCGGCTCATTGGAATCCCAGTCCTGGGAGCCATTTGCTTTGTATTCCCTTTATCATTTTGTACCTTAGCAGAAATCACCCCTGGGTCTACATGCTGAGATACAGCTTTCATTTTCCCCTTTGGTCATTCCTTAGCCTCTGGCACTTTTTTATTCCCGCCTTTGGATTTTCTTTTCTTCTGGGAAAGAGCTCCCCCTCCTGGACTTTCTCTAGGCCTGTCTCCAGTTGTGTTCCTCTTAGCTCTTTGCTATCTCAGCCCTCCCTTCTCCTGGGATCCTGGGCTGAGGATGCTACAGGTTTCTTGGAAGCTCCCTGGAAACGAGGCCCACAAGGAAAGCAGGAGGGCTTTCCTTGGTTCAGAGGGTATGGGTGTCTGAAACTGCAAAGCTCTGGGTAGTAAGGGTCGAGGCAAGCCTCCCTATTTCCACAGAGCTCTGCTGTGTTTTGCCTTCTTGGTATCCCTGGTTCCTGTGGGGAGTTAGTGTTGCCAGGGGAGACAGGGTGAGAGACAAGTTCACCACCTTACCTGGGTCCTGCTTGTACTTGTGCCTACCTGGCATTGCTGCCCTGACCCCTGTTAAACCCTTTAGGCACCTCCTCTCCTACTGACTCCTTTTTAGGTTTCTACTAGTCCAGTCACTTGCTTTTTAGTCTCATGGGAAATTCCAGCGGAGTTGGTTCTGCCTAGGGCATTCACCTGTGTCCATCTGCGATGTAAATGGATGTGTGAGATTGGGCCTCCAATGGCTCTGCCCATGGAAAGCTGAGTGATTGGTCATTGTGTCTGCTTGATTTGTGCCTTGTGGCTGCCACATTGTACAACTCCAACAGGCATCATTGACTTGGTGAAAGTGCATGAAGCACCCCTGCAGTCTGCCATGCCCCAGGATGTGGCATCACATAAAGTGCCTGTGCTGCCTGCTGGACCTTCTCTCCAGGGAGGGGGGGTGGCCATTCTGCTTACTGAACCTCCCTAATCTCTCCTAGGATTATTATGGAATTCCCTTTGCTACACCCACAGCCCTTGCCAGCCGAGATGGGAGCCTTGCTAGTAACCCATATTCAGGTCAGTTTACTCAGGGGAATGGGGTAAAAGGGGGTGTGCATCAGACTGGCCTGTAGCTAGCTAATCCCAGGTGTCTGGAAATAGAAGGGCTAAGAGATGCCTGCTAGCTTCCCTTTGGTGAGCTGGCAGCCAGACCCATTCCTGTTTGCAGGAGACAGCCTGGCTGCTTTTCCTGTTTGGCTCAGGGCAGTGGCTAGAATAGGTATTCCTTTTCTCCTAGGTGATATCACAAAGTTTGGTCGAGGTGACTCTGCATCCCCTGCTCCTCCCACCACACTGGCTCAAGCACAGCAGAGCCAATCCCAGGCCCATCACACCCCCCAACAGCCCTTTCTGAATCCTGCGCTGCCACCTGGCTATAGCTACACTGGCCTTCCCTACTACACAGGCGTGCCCAGTGCCTTCCAATATGGGCCCACCATGTTTGTGAGTATTCATGGGGGTTTTAATTCCAGCTGCAGGGAGTGAGGGACATGACCCCACTTAGAGTCTCCAGGAATGTTTTGGGCTGGAGGCAAGGTTGCTTTCCTATTGGTTTTGGTGTTTATTATTTATTCTTAAAATTTTTAATGTTTTTATTAATTTCGGAGAGGAAGGGAGAAGGAGAGATAGAAACATCAATAATGAGAGAACCATTGATTGGCTGCCTCTTGCACACCCCTTACTGGGGGATTGAGCCCGCAGTCCGGGCATGTGCCCTTGGCCAGAATCGAACCTAGGACCTTAAGTCCTCAGGCTGGTGCTCTATCCACTGAGCCAAACTGGATAGGGCTCCTACCGGTTTTTAGATCCAACATGTGTTGGACTAACACAGGTCCCTTGTGATTATGCCACTTGCTACTCTATGCTAACCTAGGGGTACCTGACCTCTCCCCCCTGCCCTGTTTCTCTAATGCCTCTCCTGCTCGCCCCACCAGGTTCCACCGGCCTCAGCCAAGCAGCATGGTGTGAACCTCAGCACTCCCCCAGCCCCTTTCCAGCAGGCCAGTGGTTATGGCCCGCACAGCTACAGCACAGGTGAGAGGTGCTCCCAGCACGGAGAGACATGGGTAGGACAGGCTTGCCTAGCTCACACATGCCTCTTGTACCCTGCCATGCCAGGTTATGATGACCTGCCCCAGGGGACAGCAGCGGGAGACTACACCAAGGGTGGCTATGGTGGATCATCACAGGCACAAAACAAGTCTGCAGGTTCTGGGCCTGGCAAAGGTAGCGTCTGTCCCTCCTTTCTAGGACTGAGGCCCAGAGTAGTTGTCTCCTCCTCATGCAAGGCTGTCCCAGAATGCCCCTGGAGGTGGGGGAGGCTCGAGTTGGGACCAACTGCTGTGAGAACACCTGCTTTTCCTCCTAGGAGTGTCCGTGTCTTCAAGCACCACTGGCCTACCTGATATGACTGGTTCTGTCTACAATAAGACTCAGGTGAGGGAGGAACAGATGGGTGTGCAGGTTTGTGAGGGATGCAATACAAGACGGTTCTCACTGTTGTCTCTTTGCCTTACAGACTTTTGATAAGCAGGGATTTCATGCAGGGACTCCTCCACCATTCAGCCTGCCCTCGGCCTTGGGTTCCACCGGGCCCCTGGCCCCCGGAGCAGCTCCCGGTTATGCGCCACCACCATTCTTGCACATCCTTCCTGCCCACCAGCAGCCTCACTCACAGCTGTTACACCACCACCTTCCGCAGGATGCTCAGGTGAGCCAGTGATGGAGGCAGCCACCCTGCCCTGGGTTGGGGGTTCTGCTCCAGTCTTGACAGCCTTCTCTCCTCCTCAGAGTGGCTCGGGTCAGCGCAGCCAGCCCAGCTCCCTGCAGCCCAAGTCACAAGCCTCCAAACCTGCCTACGGCAACTCTCCATACTGGACAAACTGAACCCAGAAGAGAAGGGTGGGCTGGGGCAGGGCTTACCCTGGGCAGGAGACACCACATGGAGCCCATTTCTGGGAGCCCAGCACCCTTTCCTAGAATTTGAGACGTGTAACTGTCAGCCGAGCCTCTGGGGAGCCTACCTGCCAGACTCGCTATTGTATGTAATGTATTTATGTATGTATTTGTAAATGTGACAGAAGTCTTAGGAGAGTGGGGGGTGCAGCTACTACTCACCGGGTGTTTTCCCTACTCAAGCCCCTTTTCGCTGTAGCAAAATAAGACCCCTCTCCCTCCTGCCTCCCACATAGCCCCCCTGCCAGGAGGCTGCAAGGGGCAGTGCCTGGAAGGGCTGGTTTAAGGCATTTGGGTAATGGGATCAGGTACCAATGAAGAATCACGACATATCTCATCCCCCTATAAACCATTATTTGAGTTTTTTCTTCCTTGTGTAATTACTTTATCCCTCTATTTGAGAAACTTGTCCTTTTGTCATTTGTTGTGTTCCTCTCCTGCCAAATCTTGACCTGGGAATAGCGGAGATATCCCCCCAGCTCAACATGAAAGTGGCACCTGTTTGTCTTCATATAGAGCAGGGGTATCTGCTTCTGGCCTGCTCTTGTCCCCAGGGACTTGCCTTCCTCTGGCTGACCATTTTAGTAATAATCTGAATTTGTGCTCAGAGATGTTCAGCCAGTCGTCAGCTCCCCTTTTTAAAAATCAGATAACGCTCCACGAGAGCACGTCTCCATGCAAAGGCTCCTCTCTTCCAGTTGTCCTGAACCAGGTGGGCGACTGCTTCAGGGTTTTCTCTTGCCCAAAGTCCACCTAATAAAGTTCTGAGAGCATGCACAGTCTCTGTGTGGTGTGACTGAAGGACAGTTTAGGGCCGAGGCCCTTTCCTTATAGTTCCAGGGACCCTTGTGCTTCACAGGACTGAAGTAGAGTTCACGTGGTCAGTCTTCTTGGCCACAGGTTGAGGGTTTAAATTGGTACTCTGTTTGCTGGGCCCTTCTCTTGCCTTGGCCCCAAATAGCATCCAGGGAAAGGGTTCAACTAAAAAGACAGCAAATGATTCTGAGAAGGCACAGGCAGTGTTTACTTTGCTTTTCTTGCTCCATAACAGATTTATGGGATAGGCAGTCTCTTATAGGATCTGTCAGCAGGAATAGCTAGGCAGGGTAATTTCTCTTCCAAAGGAGCAAAGGTAATAATTGCAACCACAATTCTAGGCCGGTGAGAGAATAAGTTTCAACAGCTAAACCTTTGCTTTTCATCAGCCAAACAATCTTGATTGACAGTCAAAGCTGTGGTGGAACATGTGACTAGGGAGTCAGGGTGTATGAAATAGGTAAGTGCACCCTGGCCGGTTTGGCTCAGTGGATAGAGCGTCAGCCCGAGGACTTGGGGTACTGAGTTCAATTCCAGTCAGGGCACGTAGCTTGGTTGTATTTTCCCTGGCCCTGGTTGGGCTCCATGTAGGAGACAGCTAATCGATGTGTCTCTCTCACATCGATGTTTCTGTCTCTCACTCTCCTTTCCACTCTCCCTAAAAATCAATGGAAAAGTATCCTTGGGTGAGGATTAACACACAATAAAAATAGGTTAAGTAGGTCCTGGGCAAAATAAGTGGTGCTTCCACTCTCTCTCAAAATCAGTGGAGAAAATATCCTCAGGTGAGGGTTAACAACCACAGAAAAGAAAAATAGAAAATAGTAAAAGTCCACAACTGAAACTAAATGGGAGTTTTCATTAAACGATGGTATCTCCTGCCTGCTCCTGGCTTTTTGCAGCAGGAAGTTTGGAGAAGTGACAGTGAAAACAAATGCCGCCCTAAGGAGGGCAGTAGAGCACCTCTCCATCCCTTCCACTGACCTACTTGCACTGCGGGCAGACTGTGCCCTCATTCAGAATTAAGGTTAACAAATGGCTGTCTTTAATAACCTTTTCTGAAGCTAGGTAAGAACTGGGGATATTTAGTCTGCAAGGTGAGCCGAGCAGAATGTTATAAAAGGCAGGTCAGCAAGAATTGGTTTTTATCTTAATTTTTCAGCTGAATCCGAGGCATAATCTGCAAGGGAACAGTGGAGATACTAAGACCACCTTTTAATTTTAACACGAGAAAAGAAAGAAGAGGGTCATCCCATGGGGAAGTAGCAATACAGGTATATTTTATTTCACATTTTATTAGTAGACAGATGGGCAGAAAAAGACAAAATAAACCACTAAAGGGAAGTTCAACACAAAATGCATCAGATAATCTTTTCTCATAAGTTAAACTGAAGAAAAACATCTACAATTTCAGCTAAGAAAACTATTAAAGTCAGGTCTGACCTGCTGGTTTTAGAATAGTTGAAAATTGCATCTGAATTTGTAAATGTAAACCTTTTATCAGCATGGGAGGGGTGGAGAGTTAGTTTTCAGTGGAGGACTACACATTTCCCCTTCAGTCTCTTACTGTGTATGTCCCAAAAAATAAGGAAACCAGCAAATAAAGAAACAATTACCAGGGAAGAGGAAAGACTACAAAAAAGAAAAAGTCTGGCTAATAGAAAAGAACTCTGGAATGATATGAAATAGAGGGGAAGACTTTGAGAAGCAACAATAGAATCATGATGATATACTTTCTCCACCCAGCCTCAAAAAACACAGACTTGAAGAGCACCCAGAGAGGCCTCCACTAGAATAAAGGAATCTAAAAATGTAGGATTTTGAGCTCATTATACCAAATCGGCACAAGTGTACTCAAGGTTCTAGCCTGAGATCGCCACTCCTAAAGAAAAGTTACAGTAAGCTCAAGTTTTCTTTTGCCACAGGATGTGTTCTCAAGACAGAGCTCTGGAACCAGCATCTGGGTTTTACAAGTCAGTGTGAGCTATCAGAATGTCTACCTGCTAGCAAATCACCACACTCCAGTCTTCTGATTGTATTCTATCAGAGGCAAACCCAGCCCTCAATATTAACACCCCAAAGGGCTGAGAGGTACTACCTCCACCTGGCTCTCTGGCTCCCTGAGTCAACGTGCAATAGGCCAACAGGGCCTAATGGGACCAGGCTGAACAGCATAGCACCTCCCACATAGCCAACATGCCTGGTCTGCCCTGGGAAAGAAATGCTTTAGCAGTAAGGGGGGGGTGGGGAGGGCGGCTTAATTATAGGGCTCTAATAGAGTAAGACCAAGCTACCTGCTGTAAACGTGGGGGAGGAGGGTTTGTTGAGAGGGTAGAGGGTAATCGGCATTATGAGACTTTGGGCTCCATTAGATTTTGCAGGTTATTTGGAAGCGTGACTTAAGTATGAGGAGCAAAAACATAGTTTTAACATCCTTCTTATGAGTTTGCAGTCCGTGTTTTATCTCAAAGAGTTGCTGTTTACTGAATCTGAGTCACTAGATTCAAGGGTGCAAGTAGTCCTGGCCCCATGGAACTTGGACAGATTCTGGGAGCCGGCTCAATATTCCCATTTAAACCTTAACATGTTAAATGTTTCCACTTAATACTAGACCAAACTTCAGAGGCCAGAGAGGGTTGCTGGGAATTAGCACGTTTTGGAGAGTTTGAAGAGTGAATGAAAACCCTGAGATCAGAAAGGAAGGAGGAGCTAAGGAAGAAAGCATCACCTATTCTGTCCTAGGATCTATCCTACCTCGTCCCTCATCAACCCTTTTGTTCTTTCTGAGCTAAGATTTGAAGAAAAGGAGTTGACACTAGTGCACAGGGATCTGAAGTAGGACTGTAGTCTTTGCTGTATTTTCCTTCCAAAACCTGGGATTTTACATTAACAATTTTCCCCACTGTAAGAACACTGCCCTTGTGTGAACTGGCCCACTCCTCTAAGAAACAAAAATCACTGCCAAGTTCTGAAGTCCCTGGTTGGTGAAGGCTGATGGAGCTCAGAATTGATTGAAGTAACACATGATCGAGACCAGGGACATCTCAAAGCTGCAGCCATTGCACAGAAGGAAGATCTAGCGTCACCCAGACACTGCCTGCAGCCAACTCCCTGGGCAGAAGAGTCTCAAGAAACCGAAGGCAAGCTCCATGCACAACTTCTTGCACTCCACAGCCAGACAGTACATTGAAAGAGGAGCAAAGTCCAGGTTACAGCCAATGAGGAAAGGTAACTGGTCACTCTTGTCTCACATTTATCACTAGCTCAATGAAAACCAAAATTGTAACACATGCACTTAGTATTAATACTGAGTAATCAAAACTGGCTACTTAAAAAATATATCCTCATGGTGAGTGTATCTTTGACGGAAAGGCCTTGTCAAATAAATAAAACAGATGTTCTCTCTCCCAACAGTGGTCACCAGTAGTTTTGACCCCCCCTCCCCCCAACCAGCAGCATCAACCAAAATTGGCATAGTGATTTTTATCTCTTTGTTGCCATCACCAAGACTCCACACACACTAATCCCCACTCTTCCCCCACAACTCCCTGGGGTGGGGGTGGGGGAAGAACAACTCTGCCTTTAAAATAAATAGCAATCAAGTGCTCAGTTCTATGTAAAGTATGAATATTTATTTCAGGCTTTAGATCCCAATCAGTTTCAAAAACCAAAATCTGACTTCTTTCCTCAGAACAGCTGAGACCTCTGTGTTAGGATGATTTCCTGGAGGCTGAAGGGGCTCTTTGCCCTTAGGAACACATTTCATCAGTCTTAGCACAGAGTCCCTGATGCCCACTGTACCCAGACTTAAGAACTGGAAAGAAACAAAATTCACCAACATGGGGCTGAACAAATGCACACACACTAATGTAAATGGAGCAGCTAAACCTTGGCAAAATTTTTAAAGTTTCTCTTGTGGGATTTTTTTTGGAGTTGTTTCCATTTTCTTTTGCTACCCAATATATGCAGCACTTGTGAAGTCCCAATGGGTTCCCAGCTTTAAACACATTAAATATCTTGATGAAAGACTATTTAATTCTTCAAGAATCTAAAAACAGACCAAACGTGTTTTGCTGTGAACACTGTAGAGACGAAGTGAGGCAGGGGTTTGGGTTTAAAGGGGGGAGAAAAATCAATACAGTGATGGAAGGGTAAAGAATGCAAGAATTCGGACATTCTGTGGAGGATTATCTTCTCTCCATTAAGAGGTCCATAAAAAGGAGCAAACTGAGATCCACAAGGGAGTCAGCAGGAGCCATGTTTGTTTTCCCCACCCCCTGTGATAGGTTTTTGCTGAGGGGCCACTGCTAAGTCCCCATTTGCTCCCCTCCCTTTGGCCTGAGATGGCAGGGCAGTACAGGGGCTTCAAAGGAGCAGGTCACGACTCCTCATTCCCAGAATCATCATCATCATAACAGTCGGCATCTTCCTCCTCCTCATCTTCATCATCAATGTCATCGTCATACAAGTCGTCATAAAGCAAATCTGAGCTGTTGTCATTGGAAGGCACTTTAGTTTTGATGCAATATTCCGCCAGGGTCGTGGGGACTTTCACTCCATCCTTTTCTGCTTCGGCTTTAGTGGCTGAAACCTGTTTTCTGAAGGGAAGAAAGTAATTTATATAAGTCTCTGTTTTGAAGATGGGTTTATAATTGGCGTTTCTAAGTTATATTCCTTATAACTCAGGTTTCTAAACTTTTAGTGCTTGCCTAAAAGCCTATTACCCCAAAAGTGGTCAGCCTCTCAAGGTGCCATTCTAAAGGACATTTAATAATGACCTGAAAAGCAAATCTTAAATATTGGTCATCCAGCAATTTTCTCAGATATTTTTTCTCCTACTTATCTCACGTCAATGTCTTTTTAAAAATATATATTTTTATTGATTTCAGAGAGGAAGGGGGGGAGGGGAGAGAAATATCAAGGAGAGAGAATCACTGATTGGCTGCCT
This sequence comes from Lasiurus borealis, assembly GCA_004026805.1. Taxonomy (NCBI): domain Eukaryota; kingdom Metazoa; phylum Chordata; class Mammalia; order Chiroptera; family Vespertilionidae; genus Lasiurus; species Lasiurus borealis. The sequence continues at coordinate 15,927 of PVJN01002943.1, read as the reverse complement.
CCCGAACACCCCCCACTGGGGATTGAGCTCACAACCTGAGCATGTGCCCCAACCTGAATCGCATCCTGGACCCTTCAGTCTGTAGGCCAATGCTCGATCCACTGAGCCAAACAGGCTAGGGCACAACAATGTCTCTTAATACCTGACTGATGCCTCTTAATTTTCCAAATCAGAATTTACATTCAAGCAATGTAAAACTACTTACAATTCTCTTGGAATGCCATGCTGTCACACACCTGTGTTTTAGCAAACATGTTTCTCTCCCTAACGAGGGTTTTTCTAAAGGGAATTCTTATTTATGAGCATTATCTCCTAGGAACTCCATAGTATTATATATTCCTTCTGGTATATCTTGTTTAAGCTTCTATAGTTGCCCTCATTTGTTTGCTAAGTAAAGTGAGCTCCCCAGGGAGAAAGACTACAGCTTAATGACCTAGCAGTGTGCCTGACAATGCTGGTGCATAAAATATGTTGAAAGAATACAAGAATAATAAACTCAAATTAAGAAACAGAATACTAATACCTCTGGATTCTTAACTAAATCCTTCCTTTCTTTGAACATCAGGCTTCAACCCTGTTTTTAATGAAGCATTCTCATCTTTAAATCTGTAATCCACTCCTGCTCTTTTAAGTTTCTATATGCTCTTATCATTTTTACTAATTATCTTTAATCTCGTGTATACCAGTCACCTAGGTGGCTGATACAAAACAAAACACAGGTGCCTACATTCTATCCATCCCCATAATCTCATTAAGTTATTATGGATTGGGGCATGGAGGAGTTCTAATGGTGTTTTCAGTGGCAGAAAACAACCACTAATCTACATTGTTCAGCTATCAGATGACATGCCTTTTTCTATGTGTTTTTTAATATCACATGGTTTACTTATCACTCAGATATGAACTTAAATATCACCTTAGAGGAGGCTTGCTCTGACAACCCAATTTAAAGCAATCATCTCTTCACTCCTTCACATTATCCTATTACCACTATCCAGTATTTGTTCTATCATCTAACTCATTTGTAATATGTTAACTAGATTTATAGATAGGGACTCTCTACATGCAGTTGTATTAAGGGAAATTAGGTGTATTGCAATTCAAGTACCAATCTTGGATAGTTATGAAAACCTTATGTTCTTTTTACTCCTTTTACATAGAAAAGCTAAACAGCTAAAAAGTTAACTGATAAAGTCACATGAAGAGTGACAGAGCTAGGAGTAGATCTCAAGCCTCCTCATTCTTATTCTAAGATTCTGTTAGACCATATATTAATGTTGTTGATGGTGATCATGCCCAGAAAAACAATGGGGCTTCATTAATAAAAATTTTGAAAACAAAATTACTTGGAATGATTGGTTGCTTGCTATAGTTAATGGACATATTGAAAGTCCAAAATAATACAATCATCCCTAAAGTGATTACTAGGGAAAGTTTGCAAACTTGACTGGCTCAGAACCGAGAAGCTCTGGTTCCCAGGAAATCACATCTGCTACAACATTATCTTGTAGTATGTGTTCTCCAAAAAGCCAAACTCATCAGTCTCAAGCACAAATCTCTTCCCAAACAAAATATCTGAGAGAAATGGAATAGATGATGAAATTCAATTTAAACCTCTGATTCTAGGATATTATTTCGGTTCTAAGTAAAAAGATTTGAAGTGATCAAACCAAAAACAAACCACCTTACCTAATGATTTCAGCATATTCTTTGTCTTTTCCTTTACTGTCCCTCCATTTCCTGAACATAACTGAAGCATCCACATTAGCTGGGGAGAAGGTGTTGGGCTCATTAAGCAATGAGATTACACTTAACAGGATAGTCCTAAAAACAGGAAAAAAAAAAAAGAATCAGCTACAAATACTCATATTCACAGGATTCAAAAGTATTCTTTAAAATTGAAGACTATAATATTTGAGGCCTTAGGGAAATGGAAATTTTGTTTTCAGTACTGAAATGGTTAGGCTAACTAGGAGATAAAAGAGGAAATATGTAAGCCTAGCATGAGATCCTATTGCAGGGCATACAACTGAAGAAGACTGTCTCAACTGCCTACACACTCCAATCTTGCAAAAAGTATAGGTCTGGAAGCTTTTCAAATAACATTTTAGATTTTAGAAATTTTCCCCACAAGTTTGCTTCAGAAATTACAAATTAAGTGCAGTAAGAAAAATTAGAAAGGCAAAAAAACATTTAGCTTCAAGGCAATTTTTTCATGGGAGGGAAAACATGATGCTACTTCATATATCCAATTCTAATCGTGGCTGTTCATAAGATCTAAAAAAACAAACACCCAGTATTACACAGAAATGTGTTTCTTTTCCATATTTTTAAAGGAAGACAGATAAGCAGGACAATGGAAGAAAAAGAACTTGTCTCAATAGAAACATTTATTCAAAATTTTTTTCTAAGCACCTACTATGTGCCAGAAGCACCAAGTAAGATGTTGGCTGTATGATAGTGAGCAAATTAGATGTCATCCCTGAACACTCAGGGCTTTTATAGCTTGTGGGAGATATAAACAGGCAATTTTTATCCACAGATAAAAACTAAACACCTTAATCAGTCACGGGGAACACAGTTTCAGGTAAAATAACCTAAAGAGCACAGTAGGCTCCAAAAATATTCCAGACTATTCCCAGGCTTTTTTCCCCTACAAGCTATTGTGCATGTACGAAAGGAGAAAAATGGGAGAAAAAAATTAAATTTCTCTACCTTTTCTCATTGGTGCGAGGTTATACATTGTGTTGTTGCAAAATAGCCTTTTGCTCCTGGCCCCAAGCAAAAAATAAAGGGAGGGGACCAGGCAATTAGATGTTTGATTTGATGAAACCTTTTCCTAAAAAGGGCAAAGAGTTTCTGTTACGTGATTATACAAAATTATGACAAAGGCACTTTCAAAGAAAAAGTTCCCATCTAGTTAAAATCCATTTATCTCTCACACACACAACTTCCTATTAGGTTAGAAATAACTCCTTGCCCTTCTTGCCAAGATCCTTATGGTTTTCTCCAATAATTACATTAAAAAGATTCAAAGAAACTCATCACTGCCAATAATGGAAAATGGATTCACATAACATCCTAAAAGCGAAAGTGTAGGTAGAAAATTCTATAACAATTGCTTCAGAAAACATACAAAACATCCTATATAAAATAAAAGTCTAATATGCTAAGTATCCAGTCGTCCATTCAACCAATCAAAGCATAATATGCTAAGGCCACTCAACCTCTCATTATGACATGCACTGACCACAAGGGGGCAGACAGTCAACTGGGGGACCAATTGCTATGATGTACTAACTACCAGGGGCAGGCGCTGAGACCAGATTAGCTTGCTGCTGGGGAAAAAAGGTTTTAATGGTCTAGATCAGCACTGTACACTTAAACTTTCAGTGATGGTGGAAATGTATAATTGTTATGCATTATGGTAACCACTAGCCGCACGTGGCCACTGAGCATTTTGAAAGATAGCTTGTGCAATTGAGGAACTGAATTTTTAATACTAAAGAAGTTGAAAAAGCCGCATGTCTAGATGAATCATATTAATTTCCCCCAAGTTAGTTTCTCTTAGTTAGTTTTTAAAACATCTTGTGTTTATTATTAAAATACTATACTGGGTAATGCAATTTTTTAAAATGGCAAATCATCCATTTGTACCAAAACATGCCCGCTCCTACTACGAAGTACTCCTAAGCTGAAATCCACAATGCTTTCAGAAGCATTAGGTACCACAGTGGATTGTGATAATAATAAACCCAGCACATTTTTACTTTCTCCCTTCATCTGGAAAGCACAATTTTTTTCTTTTGTATAGAAAATCTACCATCATGTTACATGTTCATACAAACAACCTACTTTTACCCACAGCAGTAGACATACCACCAAGGGCTCGCCAAAGGATTCCATCATGTCATGAGGAAGGGTTGGGGATATGCATGCGCACAAGCTGGGACAATCAGAACCCTGGTAGGAACTCATTTTTTTTAACCTAAAAAGAATTTTTATTCTTGTTGGTTTAATAACAGCATATAGAAAGTATAGCACAGGTGGCTATCTTTGTTACCAAGTGGTGAGGCCAGCCTAATATAAGGCCAATACAGAACAAAGTAGAATTGAGAGTTTTCTCTCTCTCAAAGATTACTAATGCAAAACCATTATGGTGTGGGTGGGTTGAAGGTTAATTACACCTATATTGATTCCCTCATCAGTTGGGTGGGTCAGACCTAACTATCATTTCCTTTTTCTATATACCAAAACTGGAAAAGACTTGGAGAAAATGCCATACATAGTTTAAAATGTCTATCATAATAATTCAATACAGGGCACCTACACTATACCTCTAGCATGGTAAACTCTGCAAGGTAAGTACTATTTTCCATTCTGTTTTATAGAATGGAAAAACTAAGTTGCTAAGACCGTACTGGCAGAATGTACAAACATGTTTTTTATTGTCACAAAGTATTTTTAAATCTTTATTCATTTCTCTTTTCAGAAGAAAAAAGGCAGAAGGTGGAGAGGTTTAACAATAGGTGAAAAGAGAAAGAACAAATAATTAACTATCAAATTAGTATTCCCCAATGAAGAGGTTACTCAAAGCCCATTAGAGGGATTGGTTTCCTGCAGATGATGAACAAAAGGGTAGGAATCAGGAAAACAGCACACACTCTTTTTTAGTCTCATTATGTCCATATAAACTCATTATTCCACATGAGGCTCTGGTTTTGAGCAACATAGAGTTGCATTTGTCCATTTACACAATCTTGTGGCATCTGGACATAAATTTCTTGGATTAGCAGAACAGATTCTGATGGCCCGTCCCCAGACTCTCAGTTCCCATAAAGAAAAACACCACTGCCATTCACTACCTGGGTATAAGGAACAGGTCTCGTTGCCCAAATCCAGTGGTTTGTTTTAACATGTGTTACAACACACAACAGACCTAACCAGTAACAATTTTGGATACAGAGTTTTAAAGTGCTTAAGCCAGAATAAGGGATAATGGTTAAAAGTTTTTGGAAATGGAAAAATGCTAAGAGGGAATGAAGTACTGACTAAAGGATAGGGAAAAGCACTCTAGCTAGTCTTCAGGTTCATGTTTCAGATCCTTTTGCCTGTTTCAATATCTTTGTTAGAGATACCGTCACTAGCTATCTTCTTTTGAATAAAATATAAATTTATACCCAGAGAACATAGAGGCCAACTAATCTGTCTCCCTCTCTCCCTCTCTCTCTCTCTCTCTCTCTCTCTCTCTCTCTCACACACACACACACACACACACAAGCAAACAGCAAAAAGTAAGTTGTAAAGTTCTATAGCACTAAAATGTTTTAAAAACAAAACTATAGAAGCATTTAAGGGAGAAGGAAAATCAGAAGTAGACATCTATGACCCAATGGGTAATATTGTATTTGTCCCTTTTCAAGATAGACATTGGTCAATGAGATGGGTCTGTCCTTTCTCTGTTACTATGTCACCACAAATACTCTGTTGGGAGGGCAGAAAACTGGTCCTAGCACATACAATGAAATAAATCTGGCTTATGGGTTTTCCTGGAAACCTAGCAGGAAAAGTTTAGAATTTTTGAGAATTGAACATTGGCATTTTTCCTCCCAATGTATACCCCTCCATGGAGCATGTGAGAGAGAAAGAAAGTGTTCATTCTTAAGAACCTAAATTTACTTGATTCATTTACTAGTACACTATTTTAAAGTTAAAACTCAGTCCTCATTACATGTTTTGAAGATGAGAGAATAATTTAAAGAGGACATTGTGGCAAATAAATCTGTTTTGGCTGAGAAAATGAGATAGCTAAATGGGCCACATACTACAAAAAGTTTTTCTTTAATGCTGGTAAAGCAACTAACAAATCTAATAGCAGTTCCTGCTGTGTAAGCCCTAAAGCTGCTGCTGCTGACTGACATACTGAGAACACATAGTAGGAAGGAGATTATTATATTAAAATACAGGATTGGCAAAAGTAGATTTACAATTGTTCATATGGAAAATAATACAAGAATAAACTGAGTTTCATGCAGTCACAACCATGAACTTATTTTTTTATTTTTGTCTCATGCTGTATATCTATTTTCTCAACCCTTTCTAAATATATTAGATTGAACAAGGTACCTAAATGAATAAGTAATGAGCATAATCAATACTTATTTGATGTGTCTTGAACACATGAACCTTTTGGTATACATGTCCCAGAAAGTGAAAAATAACTCGCTAATAACTGGTACAGGTCAGAAAGCTTTCAATTCTTTGCTTTTGACAAAAGTGGAGATCCTAATCAAGTTATTAGCTTTCAGATAAACAAAAATGAGTAACACAACATGATTTAATCAACAGATAAATGGGGAGAATAGATCAATCTTATTGCAGAAGAATTTGAAATAACTTATGCAGATATCTCAGCCTCTAGATCTAGAGGATATAATTCTCCACTCAGAGAATAGGCTGCATTTCCTTCCAAGGAGTACAGAATGGAAAGGGGAAAAGGAGTTATGGTGGAGAAACCCTAAAATAGTCTCAGTCATGAATGAATGTAATGAATGTTAGTATTAACAGTGATAAAAAATGTTTACAGTATGCACCCTTGATATGACATAAAGAAAATATACAGCTGACCTTTGAACAATGCAAAGGTTAGAGGTGGACAATTCCGCATGTAAGTTTTTTTTCTCCCAAAGCTTACTAGTAAACTGCTTGGTTCCAGAATCCCCGTTGGATATTCAATTTTGTGGGGTGGTCAAGTCCCTTGAATGAAATGGTGTAGAACAATGAATGCATATACAAAATCTGCAAATTTCCTAAAATATTCTTTTTGAGCTGTGATTGCTTGAATGAAATATAAACCCAGGGATATGAAGGGCCAACTATACACTTATTGAAAAGAATATTCATTATAACTAGGCCCATGCAGTTTAAACCATGTTATTCAAGGGTCAACTGTACTTTACCGTTCTGATTTTCTTCCCCCTATTCACTATCCAGTCTAATAACCAGAAAAGCAATAGAAAATTACCAATTGCAGAATGAAATACTTGATCATTACTCCTCAAAACTGTCAAGGTCATTAAAAAAAAATCTTGTCACCATTGCCTAAAGAAACATGCTTATCCTATCTAATCCTATCTAATAAAAATAATATGCAAACTGACCATCACTCCAACATACAAGATGGTTGCCCCATATGGACACACCGGGCCTCTAGTCCTATATAAAGGAGAGGAATATGCTAATTATCTGTTACACCATGAGGCTTAATGATCAACCACATAACGACCGGATCATGGATCTACAGGAGGGTGGGGCAGCAAGCTATTGGGAAGGTAGCAGAGGGAGACAGGAGGGGGGAGCGGCAGAGAGATACTGATGCACAGATTCGTGTGCAGGGCTACTAGTTAAATATAATATGGTATCTCGCCTAAGATTCTGGAGCAGAAGAATGAAGTAAAAGTAAAAACTAAGGAAATGTAAAAGACTATGGACTTTACTTAAAACAATGTATTTAATACTGGTTCACTATAATAACCGGAATCATACTAATGTTAGATGTTAATATTGAAGAAAACTGGCAGGTGCAGGGTATATGGAAATTATACTTTACAATTTTTCTGAAAATCTAAAACTTCTAAAATTTTATATAAAACAAAAAGGACAAAACCACAATGAAAAACCATATTCACCCATTAGAATGACTATAATTTTAAAAACAGATAATGTGTTAATGAAGAAATCTGAATTTTCACACTCCTTTGTGGGGATGTACTAACTTAGTGCAGCCACACAGAAAAACAGGCTGGCAGTTCCTCAAAAAGTTAAACATTCAATTACCATATGACCCAAGAATTTCATCCCTAGGTATATATCCAAGAAAACAAAAGTGTGTACATGTACACAGTGTTCATATTCATAGCAGCTTATTCATAATAGCCAAAGAAATAACCTGAAATGTTCAAGTAATTAATGGATAAACAAATAGTGGTATAAGTATTTAATGGAATATTATTCAGCCATAAAAAGGAATAAAATATATGTTACAATGAGGATGAACATTGAAAATGTTCAGCTAAGTTCAAGAAGCCAGACACAAAATACTACATATTATAAGATTCCATTAATATGAAATGTAAGAATAGGTAAATTTATAGAGACAGGAGGCAGACTGGTGTTTCCTAGGTGGAAGGGTGGGATGGAGTTGAGTACAAAGGACAGGCATTAGGTTAATGGTGATGAAAATGTTTCTAAAAGTGATGTGGTAATGGCTGCTGCACAATGCTGTGAGTATATTAAAAATTTATGAACTGTAAACTTGAAATCAGAGAATTATACTGTATGGAAATTGTATCTCAATAAAAGCTAAAACAAAAAAGACTGACAGTGCAGCAAGTACTGCTCAGGGGTTAGAGTGTTGGCCCTTGAACCAAAGGGTTAGGGGTTTGATTTCAGCCAAGAGCACGTTCCTGGATTGCAGGTTACCCACCCTGATTGGGGCAAATTGGGGTGGCAACCAACTGATGTGATGCTCTCACATCGATGTTTCCCCCTCTCCCCTTCCATCCTCTCTAAAATCAATGGGAAAAATATCCTCCCGTGAGGAATAACAACAACAAAAAGAACAGATGATTAAATATATCCAGATAGATGGGTCAACAGATTAATAATCAATAAAGGAAATCACAAGAAATATACAAGCCTTCCAAATTATAAGACACATCCACATATACAAGGTGTTCCTAAAAAATATACAATTGAGCCGAAACTGGTTTGGCTCAGTGGATAGAGCATTGGCCTTTGGACTGAAAGGTCCCAGGTTCAATTCCAGTCAAGGGCATGTATCCTGGTTGCGGGCACATCCCCAGTAGGGAGCATGCAGGAGGCTACTGATCGGTGTCTCTCATTGATGTTTCTAACTCTCTATCCCTCTCCCTTCCTCTCTGTAAAAAATCAATAAAATATATTTTTTTAAAAATGCAATTGATAGCTCCTTTTTGAAAATGAAATGTATTTTAACAAACACTGCCTTTACAATTATTCTCTCTCCCTCTCTCCCCCGTCCCCCCCATCCCCTTCCTTATTCCCCTCCAAAAATCAATACAAAATATTTTTTAAAAGATTTTTAAGTAGCATGTTAAGTCAATTTTCAGTTTGGAAAAAATAAGACCTTTCTGCAAAAAATAATAAGATTCCTAGAATAAAGAAATAATCAATGGAAACATGAAAATCATGAGATTCAAGTTGCAGATGGAACTTTCGATAAACTAAGAATTCATACTAGAAAATTTCTCCCAAGGCAAACATAAAGGAGTAACTTGTGCTTTATTCCCTAAATACAACTCTTCAAAATGATGCATACATGCTACTTAAAGCTCTAGCAAAATAACCAAATATAAAAGCATTCTTTTGTACTTAAAAAATAATATCCTATCTTAAGAAATACCTAAAAACCAGATTATTTCTTATCAACCCCTTACCTGACATTCTGAGTAGGATTCCACCTTTCGGAGGGCAGTTCACCACTCTGTGGGTCATCTACAGGTGGATGAAGAATTGAAATGCATACATCTCCATTCTGTAAAATACAAATCACATTCAGTACTCAAAAATATGACATAAAAAGATAACAGTTCCTCTGAAATTTCTTGTATTCCTCCAAAATTTATTAGAGGAGAAAACAATTCTGCTTTTTCTTCACATTTAGAATCACTGTTAAAGGACCAAACTTTTTGCCCTGGCCGGTTTTGCTCAGTAGATAGAGCATCGGCCTGCTGACTGAAGGGTCCCAAGTCAAGAGCATATGACTGAGTTACAGGCTTGGTCCAACGTGCAGGAACCAATCAATGATTCCTTCTCATCACTGATGTTTCTCTCTCTCTTTTCCTGGCCTTTCCTCTCTGAAATCAATAAAAAAATATTATTTTTAAAAGGATTAAACTTTTTAAATATTATAAATATTAGTTATGATCAATCTCCAATATATATATATATATATTCCTTAGCTAAAAAAGAAACACTTATATCTGTTAACATTATCCTCCTAAAAAATCATTTCAAAATAGAAATATACAGCATGGCCAGTATTAGCTCAGTGGTTGAGCGTCGATCCATGAACCAAGAGATAACCGGATTGATTCCTGGCCAGGGTACAAACTTGGGTTCTGGGCTCAATGCCCAGTGTGGGGTATGCAGGAGACTGCGTTATAGATGTTTCTATCTCTTTATCCCTGTCCCTTCCTCTCTCTCTCAAATCAATTAAACACACACACACTCTCACAAAATAGAAAGACAAACCTGGAAAATCAAGATTTAAGAATCTTGGGAAGCAACTAAATATCTGTATTTTCACACACAAAACTACCTAAAGTACATAAAAAGAAAAAACACACGAAAATCTGTTCTTGCTTAAAATCTGCATTAAGATGCTATAATTTACCTTTAGTATCAATCACTGGTTTTAATAAGTATGGTATATATAAACTGAAAATATGCCTCACAACAACTTCATTATAACTCTTTCAAAAGATGGGATAGAAGAACTCACCACTATGGTTTGTAAATTTAAATGATACCACCTAATCCACCGGTACATTTAGTTTAAGTCAAACACATGAATTGCTAACCATATGCAAAAATAGACTGCTACTGTCCTGGGTGGTTTGGCTCAGTGGATAGAGTGTTGGCTTGAAGACTGAAGGGTCCCAGGTTCAATTCTGATCAAGGGCACATGCCTGGTTGCAGGCTTGATCAGTAGTGGGCGTGCAGAAGACAGCTGATCAATGATTCTCTCTCATCAATATTTTTACCTCTCTCTTCCTCTCCCTCTGTGAAATAAATAAAAATATATTTTTGTAAAAATAGACTGGCAAAAAACAGTTTGGTTCAGTGGATAGAGCATTGGCCTGAGAACTGAAGGTTCCCAGGTTCAATTCCGATGAAGGGTATGTGCCTTGGTTGTAGGCACATCCCCAGTGCGGGGTGTGCAGGAGGCAGCTGATAGATGTTTCTCCCTCATCGATGTTTTATCCTGCTCCCTTCCTCTCTGTATAAAATCGATATATTTTTTAAATAAATAAGTAAATAAAAATTAAAAATAGACTGCTATTCAATAGAAAAAGACAAGATTGAATTAGTCACCTGTCTCTTCGTCTAAAATGAAAGTTAACATTAAAAATTTTTTTAAACTAGAGGGAAATTAAAAATTAAAAAACTTTTAAACCTAGTCTCTTGGTCAGCAAATTGCGGCTCGCAAGCCACATGTGGCTCTTTGGCCCCTTGAGTATGGCTCTTCCACAAAATACCACAGCCGGGACAAATCTATTTGGAAGTAGTGGTGTTAGAAGAAGTTTAAGTTTAAAAAATTTGGCTCTCAAAAGAAATTTTAATCACTGTACTATTGATATTTGGCTCTGTTGACTATTGAGTTTGCGGACCACTGCACTGGTTTAGTTCAGTGGACAGAGCTTTGGCCTGCACACCTAAGGGTCCCAGGTTCGATTCCGGTCAAGGGCATGTACCTTGGTTGCAGGCTCCTCCCAGGACCCAGCTCTCGTCACGGCTTGTGCAATAGGCAACCATCTGATGTGTTTCTCTCACACTGATAATTCTCCCTGTCTTCCCCTCTCTTCCACTCTCTCTAAAAATCCATGGGAATATATCCTCGGGTGAGGATTAAAAAAAACAAAACACAAAAAACCTAGAGGTGTAACTATATAATGTGAAAATTTCTTACACCTACAACCCAAATTTAGACACAAATACACAACCATATCAAGATAACATTTTAAATATAATAAAATAGCAAGTAATATATTCTAAAACTCTATTGCTACATGTCATGAGAAAGATAAAAAAGCATGACAGAGAAAAGTTCCAAGCTCCCCTCCTCGAGTCGCTGCCCCGCCATCTGGCCCCACGGACCGGTGACGCCACGACCTGCTACTGACCAATCTGCCCAGCACTCCTGTGCACCATGTCTGGTTCCTCCAGCGTCACTGCTATGAAGTGGTTCAACAGCTCCGGCTGGAGGCTGGGCTCAACCGTGTGAAGGTTTCCCAGGCAGCTGCAGATTTGAAACAATTTTGTCTGCAGAATGCTCAACATGACCCCTGCTGATTGGAGTATCTTCAAGTACCAAACCCTTCAGACCCCAAAAAGTTTGTTCCTTTTTTTTTTTTTAATATATTTTATTGATTTTTTACAGAGAGGGAGAGGGATAGAGTTAGAAACATTGATGAGAGAGAGACATCGATTAGCTGCCTCCTGCACACCTCCCTCTGGGGATGTGCCCGCAAACAAGGTATATGCCCTTGACCAGAATCAAACGTGGGACCTTTCAGTCTGCAGGCTGATGCTCTATCCACTGAGCCAAACCAGTTAGGGCAAGTTTGTTCCTTTTTGTAGTAAAATGAATTTTGAAGATGTTCTAAACCACTTTTCTTAAACCGGTGAATATTCAAAGAGAGCTAAATCTGAAGCCTGTACAAAAAGCTTACCCTATAAACATGTGCCACACTCTACAAACTTCTGCTTTTGTCAGTCCTTAACATCTACCTCTCTGAATTTCCATGAGTTTCTATTTCACAAGAATGATTTTTTAAAATATATTTTATTGATTTTTTTACAGAGAGGAAGGAAGGGGGATAGCAAGTCAGAAACATCGATGAGAGAGAGACATCAATCAGACGCCTCCTGCACGCCTCCCACACTGGAGATGTGCCCACAAGCAAGGTACATGCCCCTGACCGGAATTGAACCTGGGACCTTTCAGTGTGCAGGCTGACGCTCTATCCACTGAGCCAAACCGGCCTTGCAAAAATGATTATTTTATATACACTGGCAGCAGCATACAAATAAAATACTTATAAAAAGTAAAAAAAAAAAAAAAAAAAAAAAAAAAAAAAAAAAAAAAAAAAAAAAAAAAAAAAAAAACACACAATAAAAACAGGGAGAAAAAAAATCGGGTAGTATATTTTTGTTTTTAATACATTTTTATTGATTCCAGAGAGATAGAGAGAGAGAGAAATATCAACAATAAAAAATCACTGATTGGCTGACTCCTTCATGCCCCACACTGGGGATAGGGCCCAAAATCTAGGTATATGCCCTGACCAGGAATCGAACCGTGACCTCCTGGTTCATAGGTCTATGCTCAACCACTAAGCCATGCTGGTGGCGTACAACTAGGTATATCTAGACAGTATGGAAGAATGAAAGGCTTAGTGGTCGAGGAACTTTTGACATGGGCCTTGAGTAAGGAGTACAATTTTAAGACCCCAAGGGAAATTTAGAGAAATGATAAGATAAAACATTCTTGAGTGGTTGTATTTGTTTTGTACTGCTACTATAAAAAAATTGCCACAAATTTAGTGGCTTACAACAACACAAATTTCTTATTCTACAGTTTTTTAAGTCAAAGTCTGACACTGTTCTCACAGGGCCAAAGTCAGTGTGTTGACAGCTGTGCATTCTTTCCTTGTCCTTTCTGGGTTTCTAAAGGTCACTATACTATTTCTTTGCTGTTAGCCCCCTTCCTCTAATCCTCAAAGCAAGCATTGTTTTATTTCTATGGGACTTTTTATTTAAATCCCCACCCGAGGATATCTTTCCATTGATTTTTAGAGGGAGAATGGAAGAAAAAGGGGAAAGACAGAGAGAAATATTAATATATGAGAAATATATCAATTGGTTGCTTCCTGCATACGCCCTGACCAGGGCCCGAAGTGGGGAGGAACCTGCAATTGAGGTACGTGCCCTTGACCAGAATTGAACCCAGGACCCTTTGGTCTGCAGGCCAACACACTCTATCCACTGAAGCAAACCAGCTAGGGCTCTATGAAACATTGATGAGAGAAAAACATCGATCAGCTGCCTGTCTCATTTTCTGTCTACATCTCATTTTCTGTCTACATCTCCCACGTTAAAGGCCCCGTTTTTATACTGGGCCACCTGGATAATTCAGAATAATCTTATTTTATGGTCAGCAGATTAGCTACTTTGACTCCTCTTTAACATGTAACCTAATATGTCACAAATTCCAGAGAATAGGAGTGGGCTTCTCTGAGGAACCATTAGTCTTCACCAAAATAGTGAAGGACTAGTTTAAATAATAATAATTTTTAAAAAGCATAAAAATTAGGCCAGAGGACTATATTACTTTGTTCACAGACTAATATAAATAAAATTCTGAGCAGTGGAATGGCATAAGGGATTTGTACTTAGAATCTACAGATTAAAAAACGGACTCTCATCCTAGCCGGTTTGACTCAGTGGATAGAATGTCAGCCTGCAGACCAAAGGGTCCCAGGTTCAATTCCGGCCAAGGACACATGCCTGGGTGACGAGCTCGACCAGTAGGGGGCGTGCAAGAGTCAGACAATGAATTATTCTCATCATTGATGTTTCTGTCTCTCTATCTCTCTCCCTTCCTCTCTGGTTCTCTAGCCTTGAAACTCTGGTACATAACACAAGCAGCAGCCTTGGACTGGGAGTTATACCACTGGCTTCCCCTGGTTCTCAGACCTTTGGATTTATTTTGAATGATACTTCCAACTCTTCTGGTTCTGCAGCCTGTGAAATTTCTCAGACTTCATAACCATGTGAGCCAATTCCATTAATAAATATCCTCATATCTATCTCTATATATCCTTCTGGTTCTGTTACTCTGAAGAACCCTGACAAATACAGTATCCTTACTTTTACCTGGTCTTCTTGGTGTCATTAAGAAACATAATTTCTAACTATACACAGAAACTCATGGTAGATCCAGTTCTTTCAGTTTTTGAAAAGCTGACTATGGGTCTTATCCATTTTATTCCTATCATCCATCTAAATAATGAAAAAAAGATCATAAACTGTGTAACTGGGCCAATGCCCATTTACATAGCCTAAATTTTATTATTCCAAAGAGCAATGGTTCTAAGGACTTGGCAACCTTTTAAAAAACTTGTGAGACACTAGAGAGCTCTCTCTCTAAGCCACATGAAGACACAGAGATAAGCTAGGAAGAGAGTTATCACCAAAAACCAACCATTTTGCACCTTGATCTTGGACTTCTAGCTTCTTGAACTCTGAAAAAATAAATTTGTTGTTTAAGCCATCCCGCCTATGGCATTTTGTTATGGCAGCCTGACCCGACTAAGCCAACATGTAGAGTCTATTTTTAATCATTATTAAAACAACATTTAGAAATACTAATAGTGGAATAGTAGTCAAATTTGTACATCTGTACAATGTTGATTGCTATGGATTAGTATGTTTTGAGAATCATCTGGGTCTAGAATAAGAAATAATTCTTTAGAATCTTAATTGGAAAATATTTTCGTATCAGCTACCAAGTAGCATAAAATATACCTACCAGCTTACTGTAACCTTTACTTTAATGGGTGTATTAGTTGCATTTATGTGCATACTGTACTGGTAAAATGATTTGTATGCTCCTTCAAAAAACATTCAAAATCTTTATTATTACAAAAAACAAAGCTCCATACTATGTTCTACAACTCACTAGTGCTAAAAGGATTTAATACTTCTATATACTTTTTATTCAGTCATATGGTGAACATAAAATTACTATAAAAATTACTGCAAAAAGTTGTTTCCAATGAATTGAAAAAAATGTTTAAATATGTTCTTGAAATTAGAGGAAAAAGGACAGGGAGGGATGATATATTATCTAATAAAAATGTAATATGCAAATTTTAGAGTAGAAGGAAAAAGAGGGAGGGGTGAGAGAAAGAAACATCAATGTGAGAGACACATCCATTGGTTTTTCTCTTGCACTCACTCCAACTGGGACCAGGGATCGAACCTGCAACCCAGGTACGTGTCCTTGACCAGAATCGAACTTTAGACCATTCAGTGCAAATGCCAAAGCTCTAACTACACTTACTTACACCAGTCAGAACTGTTTATTTCTTTTTTGGGAGG
>PVJN01002942.1:0-109485 GCA_004026805.1 Lasiurus borealis | reverse complement strand
TTGTTTGCTTTCCTCCATTTCTTTCATTCGTGACATGTTTCTTTGTCTTTGCATTTTGGCTGCTTTCCTGTTGATGGAGTGGCTTTGTGTGCTAGTTGTCCTTTAGAGGCCAGTAGCTCTGCCTCCCCAATCACCTGAGGTGGACACTCTTTGTGCACCCCTTTGTGGGTTGAGCACACAATCTTGTTATAGTTAAGCCTTGATTGCTATTTGCACACTGGGAGGAATTGGCCTCCAGGCCAATTGACTGTGAGGATTAGCTGTGTCTATTAATGGAAGAACTGCTGTCCTGGAGACACCCCTATGGGGCAGGACTTGCTTCAGTGGGGCTTTGGTGCTTGCTGAGTCTGCCTCTTGAGTGTCACACTTATGTATGTGAGGAGTTAAATTTGGTGTCATCTCACACTGACCTCTAGATACACTGGTTCCTGAATCTCCAAGGAGGAGCAAGTCAGCTAGGGTCTGAGACCACCCAGCAGGAGCTACAGGGAGATTTGCAGATTTCTCCTCTTTGCTTGGAGTTTGAAAGTCTTGGAGTTGTCTGACCCAGTTGCAATTTGTTAGGTTAATCTACTAGAGGGCAGGCCATTCATATGCAAAAGCCGCTGCAGCAAGGTGGGTTTGTAAATTGGGCAAGGCGAGGTTTCAGGGAATCGCTAGGCTTGGACATGGCAAACAGTGATGGCTGCCAGTCAGCCCTCTCTGTCGCGTTCTGTTCAGTGTCCCATGTCCCACATCCCAGCACAATAAACAATGATTCCTATGCACACTTCTGCAAGAAGGCCATCCTCTCTTTCTGACCTGATGGCCAACAATCTAGTTTCTCCCTGAATGAGTCTGCATCCCCAGAATCTCAACAGAAACTGGAGTTCAGAGCAGTTGGGAACTTGTAACTTCCTTCCAATTGAAAAAAAAAACAGTGCATGCCAGCCCGATTCACATTATTTTTTTTTTATGCATCTCCGTATCTCTGCCTTTCTGAGCCTCTACACGTCTTACCAGGTCTCAATCCACTTTTTTCTTTCCTTCTGGCTGCAAAACTTATACTCTGTCAGCTTTCCCATGCTTCTGGGGGTTAGTCATTTTGTCTTTTAGTTGTAGTTTTGGTCTGGTTGTGAGAGGCAGCATGTATAGGTGTATACCTTATGCTGCCATCTTGGTTCTTGAAGTGCTTTAAATTTTAAATATGTTCTATTTGAATTCTGGATTTAAAGAGAAATACACCCTTTGAAGTTTATGTTAACAAATACTGAAGTTCCTATGTTATACAAAGACTCCAATAAAGTTGATAACCCATTTCAATATTTCATACATTTCAGTGACCTGGTGCAATTAACTTTAAATATTTTATTATAAATATTTAATATTTTGTATTTCAACTCACAAAAAAGTAACTTAGAAAAATATGACCTGTTCTTTGTTATAAAACAAAAAACAAACAAACAAAAACACCCACATTTCTAATTGTTTAATTCTACCCCTTTGAAAAAAAATGTCTACTGTTTTGAAATAGTCTCTATTGACATAGCGGATATGGTCCTGTTTAATAAGGATGGTGAAGAAGAATTTTATTAGACTGCTTTAGTTCCTTCTTCACTTCCAAAATACACTTAGAAAAATCAATATGCTTGAACAGAGAGTTTATACTCATGATATGGGCTTGAAGTGATAAATAAATCATTGGATTGTAAATACATGGAAGCTTTTTAATACAATCAATTTTTCCTCATATTAAAAGGCATTAAAACCCTTTGCCTTTTAAATTAATTTTAAATATATTACCCTCAATGTATTTCCCAACAGTGCTTAATGGAACTAATCTCCTTTACTGAAGGAAAGTAAGAGGAAACACCCTTCACTTCCTTTCATCACAAACATGCCCCAAACTAATGCTGAAGGGAAAGATGGCAGTAAAAGATGGGTCTGTTTTGTTGCAATTTTATTTTTTATTTTTATTTTTTATTATTTTTTATTTTTTTATGTACTTAGACGTGGTATCAAAAAAAAAAACAAAACAAAACAAAAAGCAGCAATTGTCTATGTGGACTTTTATTGGTTAGAATTGGCCACTTCCTTACTTTTAATACTGAGGCAGGAGTCATTACACAAGCAATGTCTTCCAGTCACTAGTAACCCAAATTGTAATTAACCTAGGATGTGTAGACATAATATATTTTTCTTTTTTTAAATATGTTTTTTATTATTGATAATATTACAGATATCCCATTTTTCCCTCTTTGTTTCCTTCTCCCTAACCCCTCCCTCACCAGGTCTTCACTACACTATGGTCCATTTCCATGGACTATGCATATAAGCATCTATACCAGTGGTTCTCAACCTTCCTAAGGCTGTGACCCTTGCATACAGTTCCTCATGTGGTGGTGACCCCCAACCATGAAATTTTGCTACTGTTATGCATCATGATGTAAATATCTGCATTTTCCGATGGTCTTAAGTGACCCCTGTGAAAAGGTGGTTCGACCCCCAAAAGGGTCGCAACCCACAGGTTGAGAACCGCTGAACTATACTAATAAAAGCCTACATGGTCCTCGCGCCCTCACATGCGATGTCATCACAAGATGGTATCCACAAAGATAGCTACCACAAAGATGGCCACCATAAGATGGCCATATGTACAG
This sequence comes from Lasiurus borealis, assembly GCA_004026805.1. Classification (NCBI taxonomy): domain Eukaryota; kingdom Metazoa; phylum Chordata; class Mammalia; order Chiroptera; family Vespertilionidae; genus Lasiurus; species Lasiurus borealis. The sequence continues at coordinate 106,846 of PVJN01002942.1, read as the reverse complement.
CAGAGGTGAGGCCCAGTGTCCACTCCACATAGTGAGGCCTGAGGGTCCCATGGCTCCACATGGTATGAAGGAGGCTGGTACTGGCGTCTCTGCCACCTCCCATAGAGGAAGCCAGTCCTGGCAGAAGAGGCAGGTCACTGTAGGAGAGGGCAGTTAGGTATCATCAGTCCAGCAGGGGATCAGTTATGGGTAATCAGGCTGGCTGGTAGGCAGTCAAGTGGTTAGGAGCCACAATCCTGGATTGTGAGAGGGATGTCTGACTGTCAGTTTAGGTCTGATCCCACAGTGTGCCTAATTTTTATCTTTACCTCTTTAGTGTGTACTAGGCTGAAGGACACTCCCATTCATGCATGAATTTCATGCACTAGGCCTCTAGTATAAGTATGTAAGTTCTTTGGTTTATCTTTTCTCATCCCCCATCCCACATCAAGGTAGGTCAGTCTGTTCCATGCCTCCCTGCTTCATGCCTTATTTTCTTGGTCAGTTTGTGGTTCATTAGCTTCCACAAATAAGTGAAATCATGTGATATTTTTCTATCTCAGTTTGGCTTATTTCACTTAGCATAACATTTTTCCAGCTCCAACCATGCGGCCCCAAAGGGATAGTATTCAATCATGTAAATGTTCCACAGCTTTTTTATTCATTCATCTGCTGATAGGCACTTGGCTAATTCTAGATCTTAGCTATTGTAAATAACATATGTTGCTATGAACATAGGGCTGCATATATTCTTTCTGATGTGATGTGTGTTTCGAGTTTCTTAGGATATATTCCTAGAAGTGGGATCACTGGGTCAAATGGAAGTTCCAGTCTTAATTTTTTGAGGGAACTCCATACTGTTTGTCATAATGGCTGCACCAATCTGCATTCCCCAAGCAGTGAATTAGTGTTCCCTTTTCTCCACATCCTCACCAACACTTGTAGTTTGTGACATTTTTTATGATAGCCATTCTGACAGGTGATAGTTCATTTTAGTTTTAATTTGCATCTCTCTGTTGATTAGTGATATTGAGCATTTTCATATGTCTCTTGGCCATCTATATGTCCTCTTTGGAGAAGTGTCTATTTAGGTCCTTTGTCCATTTTTAAATTGGATTGTTTGTCTTCTTTTTGTTGAATTGTTTGAGTACTTTATATATTTCCGAGAATAACCTTTATCAAATGTATCATTGGCATATATGTTCTCCTACTCAGTAGGTTCCATTTTCAATTTCATGGTGGTTTCTTTTCTTCTTTTTAATATACTGTTATTGGTTTCAGAGAGGAAGGGAGGGGGAGAGAGAGAGAGAAAAACATCAATGATGAGAGTGAATCATTGATCATCTGTCTTCTGCAAGCCCCCTACTGAAGATCAAGCCAACAACCCTGGCATGTGCCCTTGATCAGAATCAAACCGGGACTCTTCAGTCCGCAGGTTGTCACTCTGTCCGCTGAGCCAAACCAGCTAAGGTGACGGTGGTTTCTTTTGCTGTGCAGAGCTTTTTATTTTGATGTAGACCCATTTGTTTATTTTCTCTTTAATTTCCTTTGTCCTAGGAGATGTGTCAATAAACATTTTGCTGCATGAGATATCTGAGATTTTACTGCTTGTTTTCTTCTAAGATTTGTATGGTTTCATGCCCTACATTTAAGTTTTTTATCCATCTTGAGTTTACTTGTGTATGGTGTAAGCTGGTGATCTAGTTTCATCTTTTTGCATGTGGCTGTCCAGTTTCCCCAGGACCATTTATTGAAAAGGCTGTCTTTACTCCATTGTATATTCTTGCCTCCTTTGTCAAATATTAATCGACTGTGATGATATGTGTTAATTTCTGGGGTCTCTGCTCTGATCCATTGGTCTATATACCTGTTCTTATGCCAGTACCAGCCTGTCTTGGTTCTAAAGGCTTTGTAGGATAGTTTTGATATCCAGTATTGTGATCCCTCCTACTTTGTTCTTCTTTCTCAAGATTGCTGCAGCTAGCTATTCAGGATTTTTTATGGTTCATATAAAATTTTGAATATTTGTTCTACCTCTTTGAAGTATGCCATTAGTACTTCAATAGAACTTGGTTTGAATCTGTAAATTGCTTTGGGCAGTATAGACATTTTAATTATGTTAATTCTTTTAATCTATGAACATGATCTATGCTTCCATTTCTTTGTATCTTCCTCTATTTATTTTTTAAATGTGCTATAGTTTTCTAAGTACAGTCTTATACTTCCTTGGTTAAGTTTATTCCTAGGTATCTTTTTGGTTGCAATGGTAAATGGGATTGCTTTTTTAGTTCTCTTTCAAAGAGTTCATTATTGGTATATAAAAATGCCATTGCATCCTAGCCAGTTTGGCTCAGTGGATAGAGTGTCAGCCTGCAGACTGAAGGGTCCCAGGGTTGATTCCAGTCAAGGCCACTGTTCCTGGATTGTGAGCTTGCTCCTCCATTAGGGAGTGTGTAGGAGGCAGCTAATAAATGATTTCCTCTCATCATTGATGCCTCTATCTCTCTCTTTTTCTCCATTCCTGTCTGAAATCAATAAAAATATATTTTAATAATAAATAAATAAAATAAAAATTCTGATTAAGAGCACATGCCCGGGTTGTTGGCTTGATCTTCAGTAGGGGGTTTGCAGAAGACAGATGGGTTTCTATATATAATATCACATCACCTATAAATAATAACAGTTTTTACTTCCTCCTTTTCAATTTGGAGCCTTTTATCTCTTCTTGTTTGATTGCTGTGGCTAGGACTTCCACTGCTGTGTTGAATAAGAGTGGTGAATAAGAATGGTGAAAGTGAACATCCTTGTCTTGTTCCTCTTCTTAAGGGAAACACTTTTAGTTTTTGCTCATTGAGTATTATGTTGGCTATAGGTTTGTCATATATGGCCTTTATTATATTGTATTCCAACTTTGCTGAGAGTTTTTATCAAAAAAGGATGCTGGATTTTGTCAAATGCTTTTTCTTCATCTATTGAGTGATCTTTCAATTATTTTATGTGATGTATCACATTTATTGATTTGCAAATATTGTACCAGCCTTGCATGCCTATAATAAATCCCACTTGATCATAGTATATGAACTTTTCAATATATTTTGGGATCTGATTTGGTAATATTTTGTTGAGGATTTTAGCATCTGTGTTCATCAGGGATATTGGCCTGTAACTTTCTTTCTTTGTAGTATTTTTACCTGGTTTTGGAATTAAGGTAATGTTGGCTTTGTAAAAAGAGATTGGAAGTGTTTCTTCCTCTTGAGCTTTTTTGTTTTTTTCTTTACATTTTAAAAGTATTTTTATTGATTTTAGAGAGTGAGGGAGAGAAAGAGGGAGAGAAAGACACACAAATGATACAAGAGAATCATTGATCAGCTGCCTCCGGCATACCCCACACTGGGGATAGAACCTGAAACCCGGGCATGTACCCTGACAGGGAATCAAACTGTGACCTCCTGGTTTATGGATCAATGCTCAACCACTGAGCCACACCACCTGGGCAAGAATATTTTTGTAGTGATTTTTAAAATCTAAATATAAAGAAAAGATAAATATAGAGAACATTTTATTTGATTTAAAATTATTTTTGCAGAAATGGTCAGACAATATCAGACAGGACAGAGAGATTGGTCTTTTACAATTTAATTTATCTTATTACCTCTTCACAATTTTATTAGAGTCCCAAAAGTCATATGGACCAACTTTCTTATTTAGAAAAAAATCTTTACCATGATTAAAGAGAATTAAGGGTTGAATGAAACCTTCCACTCAAAAGACAGGAAATTCTTACATCTCTGACAGATGGTTTCTCAACTCAACTTGGCCTTTTCAAGATAGTATTTGTTAGGAGCAGAAATGCAATATTGGGAATTGTCCCAGAATTTATCTAAGGACGCAAGCACAGGTGGCCAAGTGTATCCTCTGCCAATAGAATGGACTTATACGGATGACTCAAGGCGCTTACTAAATATTGGCCGAGCATAAATTACACAGGAGACAGACAGGCAATGCACGAATCACACGCACTTTATTTACCAGAGTCCTGGTGGTTTCCAGAGCTCGGCAGGCCACCGGAGATCCGCGCTGACAGACACACACACTGGACGTTGGACGTTGCAGCTGCAGCTCGGCGTCTTGTAGAGGCCCCGGCTTGTGGCTCACGGTTCGGTCCCAGGGTCCACGGCAGATCGCAGAGTTCAGGCAGGATGCAGGAAGGGGATCGGAGAGCGACCGTCTGTGGAGGAGCAGACAAGATGCTCTAATCTCCTTCAGAGCTTGTTCTCTTTTATGTGCTCAAGCAGACATCTTCAGTGTGTCTTCAGTGTGTCTTATCAGCAGGTCCCTGGTGTTCTGCTATCTGGTCTTACATGTGGGGTAACTTCTTTATCTCTTACATGCACATCTCTTTTAAGGTCGTTCACACTTCATTTCACTCTCTAATATGTCACACCCAATTCTTATTTTATATTTGTATTCTATCCTTATCATTATTACTATTACAGGGACTCACTATAATTATAAGAAATATTAATTATGCTCTGTTAACCGTGATTGTTTGGTTCTAGTTCAAGAAAGCACATTCTAACCTGGCTGGGAGTTGCGCACAGGTCCTCAGAGCTCACCTGGAAATGCAGTCTATCCTCTACATCCAGAAGCTGCCTATTATGGAAAGATTAACAACCTTGTTGCAGAAATCAGAGGTGCAAGCCCTTTGCATACCCGTAGGCCTTTGCAACACCCCCAGCCCACAATTACCTGTAAAATGCCCATTTTGCATACCCATTCTTATCCCTTTTGCTTACTTCCCGATGTAATCTTTGTCCTGCTATCCAATTTAATCAACTGACTTTGGTGGGGTACAGAGCAGATTTTTGGGATGAGCTGCTGCCCTCCCATATTGTCCACATTATTGGAATAAACACTCATATATGATTCAACCCTGTCTCTGCTGAATTGACTCAAATAGTGACAGGCAGCCTGATTTCATATTAATTGTGTTTTTCATGCAAAGACTTAGGGAAAGGCTGTCAATACCTGAGCTGATAAACCCTACTGTCTACCAGTGAAGGAAGAAAGCTTGTCCAAGATTTCAGGAATAATCCATTTCATTCTTCCGGCTTGTATATTGCAATGAAACATTTTTAAAGATACTCTTTTTCACTTAAAAAAAAAAGTCGATATTTTGTTATTTTACCATGGTACTTGCTGTCTACACATATCTTTTTAAATGATGCTTCATTTACTGAGGCTAAGCAGTAGGGTTTTGAGAGCCTTGAAAGTAATTAAAATTGTTTAAGGGGAAAAGATGGCTGTAGGTATAGAAGTCAAAGATTAAACAATAGGAACCCTGCTTGGGTCATTGGAATCTCAACCTGGTTCAATTCAGAAAAAACCTTAGGCTACTGTTCAGGTTTACTTATAGGATATCAACTGGGGGTTTTTCCTGGTAGCTTGCCCTGGCAGACCTAAAAGATGCATTAAGAAGCTGTGGCCATCTGGAACAGCTTCAAGCGTACCAACATCAGAATTGTGGAGGTGCCAGAAGAGAGAGAGCAAGATACTGAAAACCTATTTGAAGAAATAATGACTGAAAACTTCCCACCTCTGGTAAAAGAAATAGACTTACAAGTCCAGGAAGCACACAGAACCCCATATAAAAGGAATCCAAAGAGGACCACACCAAGACACATCATAATTAAAATACCAAGAGCAAAAGACAAAGAAAGAATATTAAAAGCAGCAAGAGAAAAACAGTTCATTACCTACAAGGGAACACCCATATGACTGTCAGCTGATTTCTCAACAGAAACTATGCAGGCCAGATGGGAGTGGCAAGAAATATTCAACGTGATGAATAGCAAGAACCTACAACCAAGAATAATCTATCCAGCAAGGCTATCATTCAGAATTGAAGGGCAGATAAAGAGCTTCACAGATAAGAAAAGGCTAAAGGAGTTCATCAAATCCAAACCAATATTATATGAAATGCTAAATGGTACTCTTTTAGAAGAAGAAGAAGAAAAAGGTAAAAGCCAAAAAATTATGAACAACAAATACATATCTATCAACAAGTGAATCTAAAAATTAAATGAATTAAAAATTTGATTAACAGAATAAACTGGTGAATATAATAGAATCAGGAGCACAGAAAGGGAGTGGACTGATAATTCTCAGGGGGAAAGGAGTGAGGGGTATACAGTGAGAGACAGGACAAAAATCATACACCTATGGATGAGATCAATGGGAGGGATGTAAGGGCAGAGGGAAGGGTGGGAGCTGGGTGGAGGGGTGCTATGGAGGGGAAAAAAAGAGAAACAAATGTAATAATCTGAATAATAAAGATTTAATTTAAAAAAAGAAGAAGAAGAAGCTGAGGCCATACATGTCATTGAAGCAAGTAGCTAGCCAGGAAGGATGAAAGATGTCATGGATCAACTCTCCCACATACCTTCTCTCAACATTAACTAATTAGATTATACTCATTATTGTAAGGAGAAAGCTAACCATACTTTTGATGGGATTCCAACAGACATTTGTATTACATACAAGATAATTTATTAACATGTTATTAACATCCACAACAAAAATAGAGTAGTCTTACAAGATCTCAAATTCAAAACTTTAAACTTTTGGAAAGTCATTGTTGGGGAAAAATAACATTGAGAGGAATATGCAGAAAGTTTATATCATATCATTTTGATTACCTACTTTTAGGAACAAAAACTAAATTAAATATGCTCTTGTACATTTCTGAAGGAGGACTATTTTAGTCTTAACCTTTTATTAGAAACAATGAAAGACAAGAAGAAAAAAATAAATAAAACAGCACCTTGGAGTACATTTAGAACAAGGACTCAGATTCCAAGCATTTAACAGCAAGACTTTAGCAAAATTTATCATTGTACTTATTTATAGTGATGAGACTTTTAGCAAACAAAACATAGGAATCATAAAGGCAGAAATAGAAGATACAGTGAAAGGGGTAGTATTCAAGGGCCTTAGAGAACCCATGTATTACTTTTCTATGGCTAAAATAATTCAGATTTACAAATATTATTCTAGATGTTTATACCATGTACGATTTTAATTACAATGAAAATGTGACATTCATGAAATACTGTCCACTCTAGGTTTGGTTGAGTACCAAAATAAATGTATACTTCGTTATGTTGATATTTATTCAATGAAATTTCTGAGCTTACCTTTTATATAAAGATGTCATTTCATTGGACATGTTACAAAAGTTTTAATATGTCATTGAAGAGTCAACCCTATGAACAAGGAAACAGTCTACTATTTATTGAAATTTAAAATCATGGGACTTCAGAGCTTGAGTAGATAAAAGGTCATCTAATTCAAATCTCAGCCAACTTCTAGATCATCTTTGACAGGTGTGTCTGTCCAGCCTCTTCTTGATCACTTCCAATGATAGAGATCATTGTACTTACTCAGATCTCCTATTTATTTGTTTTATAACTTTGGTTGCTATAAATTTCTTAATAGTAAGTAAAACCATATCTATAACTTTCATTAATTTTTTCAAGTTTTTTTTATCCATAAACAGAGAACTAAACGATTGAAGAAAGTTTCCAACTATGTTTTAATTATTTTACTTCAAGCTTAATATTTAAGATCATTCAGCAATATATATAATAAAGTATACAATAGTGAAACTATTATTACCTACTTTGTTCTAGAAACTTTATTTCTGCAAATGGAGAACAGCATTAAGTATTGTTAGCTTTTTTAGCAGCTCAGTCACATCATTGTTTCAATTGAATTTTCATTTATCAAAAGACCTTGTCTTCTTTCAATAAGCTAGTGATCTTCTATATGCCCCTGTACACATCAAATAAAAATAACTGACATACACCTGTGCTATGCCTATCCTTCGTGACCAGTCTTGAAAGTGACTATGAAGGCAAGAACAAAAAAATCGCCATTGAATTCATTCTTCATTTCTTTTGTTCCTCATATTTTCATACTTTCTTCTTTTGGGAGCAGCCATAAATAATTCTCTGCATTTCCTCAACATTTAGCAAAGAACCTAGCACAGAGGAAGTGCTTAAAATTTTTTTGTTGATGCACTTATCTGAATTTTCATGTCAGACATAACTCAATAAAGGGAACTAGAATTAGGAATGCCACCAGGTGGCAACATGTGATTTTGACATTCATTTATTTATGGGACATAAACAAGATCTAATATGTGCCTAGAAAAAGGGTAAGAATTGCTTAATCTTCATATATTCTTCCCTTCACTGCTCACTGACTTTGTTTGCCTGTCATAGAATTCAGTTCTCTGAGATTTTAGCTACATTATTGTGTGTGTGTGTGTGTTTGTGTGTGTGTTTGTTTTGTGTTTTGTTGTTTTTGTTGTTGTTGTTTTGGTGTTCTTTTGTTGTTTTTGCTGGCTCTTTATTTCTGAAATACATTTTAAAAAAAATACACCTGATGTGCACATGAACTAGTTGCAGTGTACATATTACTCCCCTAATGACTGCTTTGCCAGTTTGCAGCTTATTATGCCTCTTGATTCTCATCATTATTTCTGCTGATGACCTTATAGATTTGGGCAACTTTTCAATAGAGAGGTAAAAATAAAATTCAAAATTAATTAAATTTAGAAATTTGCTGCTAGTGGCAAATATTTATGTTTTATTATCTATAAACATGATTGAATTTGTGCTCTCTTTTCAACCCCAAATATTATTGAAAGATTGTATTAGTTGGGACTTTTCAGAGAAACAGACCAATAGGAGATAGACAGATAATAGATAGAGAAATAGATATTTTTCTCACACAATTATGGAGGCTGACAAATCCTCAGATGCTCAGGGTGAGTCTGCAAGTTGGAGACCCGCAAGAGCCAATGGTGTAATTCCAGTCCAAAGACCTGCAAGTTCCATATCTAGGAAGAACCAGTGTTTCCGTGTGAGTCTGAAGACAGGAACAAAACAAAAGCATGTTTCAGCTCAAAGGCAAGAGGAATTCCCTCCTTTTCAGAGAAGGTCAGTCTTTTTGTTCTATTCAGGCCTTCCACTGATTGGATGGGGCCACCTTAAATAAGGAAATAAAATCTGCTTTACTCCATCTATTGATTAAAACACTAAATTCATCCAAAAATATCCTATCTAAAAAGACTCTGAATAACGATTGACCAAATATTTGGGTAGCCCGGTCAAGTTGACACAATTAGTCATTACATAGATCAAAGCATTTAAACCAAGGGAGTAAAAAAGAATGTAAGTTAAATTGATGGGATTCTTTTATTCAACAAATATTTATTTATTTTAAAATATATTTTATTGATTTTTTTACAGAGGAAGGGAGAGGAAATAGATAGTTAGAAATAGTGATGAGAGAGAAACATTGATCAGCTGCCTTCTGCACACCTCCTACTGAGGATGTGCCTGCAATCAAGATATGTCCCCTTAACTGGAATCGAACCTGGGACCTTTCAGTCTGCAGGCTGATGCTCTATCCACTGAGCCAAACTAGTTTTGACTTATTCAACAAATATTTAAATGTGTACTGTGCATTTGAAGGTAAATAAGACTTTTTTTTTTCATATATCAGAGCATGCAGGTTTTAAAACAGAAGTGTAAGTGTTAGAGAAAAATACTGTTGGAGGAAATAATGGAGCAGCTATATAGACTGTAGAACATGCTAGTAAAGTTCTAGATGGAGGGTCCAGAATGCTCAAAGTCCTGGCAACAGTAAGTGTCAGAGCATAGCGAAACTCAAAGCACATTGTGCTTGGCTGAGGAGAGTGATGGAGTATGAGTGAGACTTGAAGCAAGAGGTATAGCAAGAGACAGGTGTTAACATCTTATGGATGTGTTAGAGTTTGGGAGACCATTTCCTGAGAAAGTTGACAAGTTATATAGGGTTTTAAGCAGGCAAAGGACTGGTCCAATTTTCATTTTTAAAAGAAAATTTATGTGCCATGTCAGTTTGGCTCAGTGGATAGATAATCGGCATGAAGACTGAAGGGTCCTGGATTCAATTCTGGTAAAGGGCATGTACCTCGGTTGCAGGCTCCAGACCCTGGTTGCAGGTATGCGGGAGACAACCAATCGATTTGTCTTTCTCTCATCAGTGTTTCCCTCTGTCTCTCCCTCCTCCTCCTACTTTCTCTAAAACTCAATGGAAAAAATGTCCATTGCTTTAGAAAATACAAAAACTGAGGTCACAGAGGACAAAATTAGAGACAGAGAAAGACCAGTTATGAGGCCATTATACAAAATTGTAAAGGAGTTGTTGGACTCAACCTGGATTGTGACAATGGAAATGGACTAAAATACATAGATTTGCGAGATACTCAATAGACTATGTGTGGTGCTCAAATGGCTGTACAAATTGAGGGAGGGAAACAGATACAATGGGCAGTAAAGTGAATGCAGATCAAAAGCCTTGAGGACCTCAGAAAGTAACTGAAGAGGAAACTGTAAGAGAAAAGGAAATAAATGGTCAGAGAGGCAGGAGACTCAGAGAATGTGGTATCACTGACGACAAAAGAGAGGGAGGACATGTTCAGTATCATCAAATTTAGCTTAAAATTAAAGCAAATTAAGAACAGAATCAATGACCATTGTATTTTAAAGGATTTGGGAAGGGGGAGTGAGTGCAAGAATGGGAGGATGGTAGGTTAAAATAGATTGAGGGTGGCATAGTCAGTTGAAGTGTAGGCCCATGTACCAAAAGGTTGGGGGTTCAATTCCCAGATAGGGCATATACCTAGATTGTGGGTTCCATCCAAGTTGGAGCATGTATGGGAGGCAACAGATCAGTATTTCTCTCTCACACTGATATTTCTCTTTCTCTCTTCCATTTTCTCTAAAATCAATCTACATATATAAACTAGAGGCCTGGTACACAAAATTCATGCACTAGAGGGGGTGTACCTCAGCCCAACCTGTACCTTCTTCCAATCTGGGACCTCTGGCAGATATCTGACTGCCAGTTGTCGGACATCCCCCTCACAGTCCGGGACTGCTGGCTCCCAACCACTGGCCTGCCTGCCTGCCTGATCACCTCTAACCACTCCCTGACAGCCTGATCGATGCCTAACTGCTCCCATGCTGGCCCATTTGCTCCCAACTGTCCTCCCCTGCTGTCTTGGTAATTCCCAAGTGCCCTCCCCAGCTGGCCTGATCATCCACAACTAACCTTCCCTGTTGGCCATCTTGTGGTGGCCATCTTTGACCACATGGGAGTGGCCATCTTGTGTGAGGGTGTAATGGTCAATTTGCATATTACCTTTTTATTATATAGGAAGACTAAGCAACCGTTATGACTGGTCAACCAAGCTAACCACCAGGGGGCAGTGCATTCCCACAGCAGAAGTGCCACTCAGCTGACTGACACCCCAGCCTGGCGGCAGCCACTCACTCCCTCAGTAGTCCTGCAGGTCCAATCTCCAGAGAACAGGCCAGGCACCCATGGAACAGGCTACCAACATGATCCTGAGAGCACCGCTGGCATCCTGGAAGTTGGCCTCTGGCACTGGGGCCATTTACCCTCCCTAGACACTCTACAAGGAAGAAACGGTATAAAAGCAGCTGCCAAGTGCTCCCAACAACTGGCACAAGTATCAGTGGGACAGATCTGGATCCTGAGCCTGCAAGGGTGATCCACTGCCCACTCAGAGATTTGATCATATCCCAGGCCCCTTCCCCCCACCATGCACACACACACAACCCTCAGGATGGGCTCCAGATGTAAGGCTCATGGCTGGCAAGCACCACTGCAGCAGCATGAGTCTCTCCCAAACAGGACTGACTGGGCACAAGTCTGCAGCAGGCACAGCAGGGCCAGGATGAGCAGGAGCAGGAGCGGCAGGCAACATTGGACTGCCAGTTTCAGCCCAATACCTGCAGGCCATACAAAGGGACCCCACCCATGCACAAATTCATGCACCAGGCCTCTAGTATAAAAATATATCCTCAGTTATATTGAGGAGTACAACTTTAGACAGTGGTGACTCTGGCCTAAATGACTTATTTAAACCATTTATCTATAAAGTGCAGAAAAAAGACTGGCCTAAAAGAGGAGCTTAAGAGGAATGAGGGGTCAAAGAAGAATTTTTATCTTCTGAAGTGGAAGATTTGTGCATATAACATCAGTGGGGAGGAGCCAGTACAGAAGTTGAAGGTTTTGTTACAGAAAATCGGAACAACCAAACCATGCTCAGAGAGTTTGGAGTTACATTTAATACGCTCAGGCCCAGAGGAAAATGTTTCTCAAATTCTGGGCCCCAACATGAGGAAATTGTCTGTATTTATATGTTTTTACCTTCTTTGTCTCCCAAATATGGAATGTTTTCTACCCCTTTGCAAGTTCTTAAAGGGCCCCTATGTGCTTGAGACCTTAACCAAAGGCCTGGCCTGGTGCCAGCACTGATAATTTTGTCCCTGGAAGGTTTAATGGTCTCTCTGAATTGAGAATAGTCTTATTTTCCTTATTATTTAAGCAAGCAAACATTTACAGAAGCCAATAGCAAGGTTAACATTTCAAACAGCAGTTTTTATATAAGATGGATGCTTCATTCCCCCCTGTTTTATGTACGAGTCAAATCATTGACTCTTGGTCGTTGTCAAGAAGGGAGTTATATTTACCCCTGAGGACTATAATTTTAATTTTATGTCTAATAAAGTTAGTGGGCCTATTTATAACATAAGGGCCCAGAATGAGGGCCAAAAGTAATCTTTAGAGAGTCCAAAAAGTCTTGTACTCTCTATTTTTCCTGAGCTGTCTTAAGCCGGGTGTGATGAAGCCACATTGGGATTCTGTTGACCTTGACTGCTGTGGAGATGGTTCTTTCCAGGTAGGAGTCAGTCCTTAGGTAGAAAATTTCTTTACCCAAACAGAGTCACCAGAGTGGAAGGGATGAATCAGCTCAGAAGTTGGTACAGGCGCAGATGTTCTTCTGGGTGGCTTTCTGGGTACACTGTAAAGTCTGTAAGAACTTGAATAAAGACTGGTTATGAATTTCAGCTTTTCTAGATTGGGTAGATCAGGATCTGGAAGAGTCACTAGAATCCATAGAGGCCCCACTGGTTTTATGTACATGAGTCAAATCATTGACTCTCAGGCAGTTTCATCTGTGGCCCAGTTCCTTCTTGCTTCTGTGGAGACCCCTTACCTTGTAAATAGCACTATGTACATGAGCCATTGTAAATGCGTACCTGCTATCAGTATAAATTGTTACTGATTTTTCTTTTATCTACCAGAGAGCCTGAAACTGGGTGACGAGAGTGTTTGACATCCGATGCTCTACTGTGTTCTGAAGTAAAGCCTCGACCTCATGTCCTCATGTGGGGCAGTTAGGATTAGTTCCTGCCTCAGGATTAACTTATTTGCTACTCTGATAAGCATAGCTGTGGCTGCTACCACCTGGAGACAAGTATGTCATCCAAATGCAAAGGTGTCAAGTCTTTTGGGCAAATAGGCTACTGGCCTTCTCTAAGGGCTGAGACTTTGGGTGAATATCTCTTTGGCTATGCCCCTTGTCTCACATACATAGAGATGGAAAGACTTAGTTACACCTGATAGCACTAGTTGGCCTATCATCCTTGCTCTGCCTAATATATTACCTTAAGGATCCTGGCTCTGAATTCTTTTAGGGAAAATGGATGTTGAATTTCTTCTGTAGCTGCTTCATGCTGAGAAGGGACAGAGTTTTTCTCAGAGCCAAGAGATCCTTGCTGTCTGTCAGTGGGACAATGAGGCCTGGGCACAGAAGGAGGTGGGCTTGTGACCTGGCAGAGACAAACTGTAACCAATAGTCTGGTGGAAGGGAAAGAAAACATTTCAGTTTTAATAACCTCTATTGAAATAGAATTTTTCTCCTTAAAATTACCTCTATGTTTATTAAAAGAGTCAAATCAAGGCAAATTTATCTATTGTATTTAATTTGGCCTGATTATTTGCATAACAGAACAAGAATGGTAACCAACTACCTTTGCCAGAATTTCATGATTGAATCCTAGTGTGCCCCATAGGGCTAGGAAGCCAAGCCATCCAGCTGCTGTCTGGTATTGCCTGCAGTGTCTGCTGAGTTAGGTGCAGCAACTTCACCTGGACCCACACTCTAGTGTTTTTTTTTTCTATGTTCTTTTTTTTTCCTATAGCTCTCTCCACCCAGCTTAGTCATTTCTCCTCACAAGCACTTCACCTAACCCATCTTCAATTTAAAAATATTCATTTCACTTAGAATAATATCCAAACCCATTCCTACAATGCAAAATCTACCTTTACATTTTTTCAGACCTTATTCATCAAACACACCTTGCTTCGTTTTCTTTCTGTCCCTCAAGCATGCTTGTCTCTTTCTTCCTCCAAATCTTCTCCTATCTACTAGCCATGTATCTTGGTAATACTTGCAGCTGTATCTGGGTGCACGCATGTGCGTGCCTCTAGACATCTGCTTTTCTGGTTCCCTTGTGCTCCAGGCCCTGTATGAGTCTGGGTCCCCAGGATCTCACCCAGAACTGGGGTACAATGCTGTCAGATAAGGGGTTCTATGCAGTTGGGAGTTTCTGTCTCCCTCCTGCCAGAGGAAGCCAGTTAGACACTCCAGTGCCTGCTCTCTCCACATGAACGTCTCCGTACCTCAGCTTTTTGCAGCTACTCTGAGTCTTCGTGAGCTCCTCTCTTTCCTTCTAGTAGTAGAATTTTCACTCAGCCAACTTTTCTGTGGTTCTGAATGATGTCTGTTCTGTTTTTCAGTTGTAGTCTTGAAATTGTTGCTTGAGGCAGCAGTTTTGGTGTTCCCCTATGCCGCCATCTTGGTTTCTCTCACCTTAGGTTTTAAGGCCCATCTCAGTAGCCCTCCTACTCATTGCAGCGCAGAGTGCTTGGGGGTTCTGCACGGACATAGAGGCATCCTTATTGCTCCCCTTCTACTCTGACCAACTGCCAGTGATGATAGGGCATGGGCCTGATGCTCCAGTGCCAGCCATTTTCAGGGTTCCCAACCAGGATACCAGGCTTTTCCTTGGCACTCTTATTGGCTTCAAGTCTTCAGAGCTCAGACAGGGCTCTTTAAAACATAATACTCCAGTAAAAGTCTCTGGTCAATAAAACCACTATTGGAAACTGGTCTTATTGAATTTATGCAAAGAAATGTATTGCCATGATTTATTAAGCATTGCCAAATTTCAGGAAAATTATATAAGGAGAAAAATATACTGACCTGCCTTAAGATCTTCTGATTTTCCTTGTCAATCCTTTTTATGGATTCTTCAGAGAATTATAATTGTCTTTAATTGACAAGGAGAAATTAAAAATGCATCTATATTCAAATAGACAATTGTAGCTGTGCTAGTAGTAGGGTTCCCTCTGCTTGACTTGTCCTTAAATTTTCATATGGTCTCTGGGAGGGGTTACATGCCTTCTGAGAAAGGACTAAGGGAGCTTTATTGCTTTACAGGGTATCACATGTCACAGGACCTCAAGGGGTCTGTAATTCCTATAACAAAGGGCTGGTACTCACCACTTCCCTCTGTTCCAAATAGGCCTTCCCCAGTTTCTTAAAGTTGGGGTTTTTGTCATACCTGACATGGTTATGGTCACACAAGCCTGCAAGACAGTATACAGGCTGCCAACTGCCTTTCAATAGAGAACAAAACCAGATGGGTATTTTTCTTGCCCATTTGGGCACTTGCCCCTTTGACAACTGCATTCAAATCTGTAAGGTTAATGCAATATTATTAACACAATGAAGTATAATATTGACACTGTGGCCACCTTAGGTAGCCAAATCTTCTGCTACCATATATGACACATGGTAGGGCTATACAAATATCTTAGGGAGTGACTAAGGTCTATTCTTGACCTTCTAACTAAAGCAAAATTGTCTTTGTCTTTCTGGAGTCATGTTCATGAAGACACAGGCATCATCTATGTCTATTATACAGTTTTCTGCAGGCCACTGTCAGGGCTCTGCATGGTGGCCAGTTCTTCTTTCTAGCCACAAACACAGCCTGTCTAATTTCTTAAAATTTATTCTGGCATGGGAGAAAGTTGTTTTGCTGTAATAGGCAGCTTAACCCCTAAATAACTGGCCTAAGATATCGGCCTAGAAAGCTGTAATTTATAAGTTTAACATGTGGCCTTAGATCCTTCCAACCCACCAGGGTCTCTGCCATCCCTCAGTCAGACTCCTCTCTTGGAGAATCTCAAGGTCCTAAAGGTTCTGTCCAAAACAGCCAGAGTTGCATTTAGAAATAGCTTTGTTTATTGCAAAGTGCTTCTGTGGCAGTGGCTTGGGTATTAGGCCTCTTGTCTCCCCACCAGTCCCCTTTGTGGCAGAGCAGAGAGCAGGCCTCTCCTAAGGGAGTGCACTGGAAAGGGATCTCAGCCCCTCCTCTTCCGGCAGCAACAGGTACTGAACCCTTTCAGTACTTTTGCAAACAGGGAGCTTTCACTAGCTCTCTCTGCTGCTTTTACAGATCCTAGGCTCGCTGCTCTATTTCTGGGGCTGCCAGAAGGCCAGTAGCAGTCACTGGCCTCTGGTTTAACTGTTGTAGCCAGCAAGCCAAAGGCCTAAGTCTTATATTGCTTGTTGTAAAATGCTTATTATATACTGGCCAGCAGTGGGGTAGCTCTAGTATTGGGTAAATGTCTGCTGTCCCCCCTTTCTTTCACTTGGCTCTCAGGGGCTGAGTCTGCCTAGCTATCAGTTTTAAATCACCAGGGCAGCGAGATTAATTATGCTTGTGAAAAACTTGCAACCTTGAATCTAGTGAAGTTCTGATAAGACACCTGCACCAGACCTCTATGCCAGCAGAGTAATCTGCAGGAGTAAAAATCGACAAAAACCTATCTCTTCCTGCTTCATGATTAACTGCCAACATCCTCCCTCCTGTCTTTTCTGCATTAACCATTTACTCTGTCTTGAAACAAGGCAAATGGTCTGAGATCCAGTATATTTAGGCTTTTTACATTTAAGAATACTTCTTTCTTTTTGTAACTGTTGTTTTCCCTCATAGATTTTTCAGGTTTATTTTAAGCCCCTAAAGCAGTGGTTCTCAACCTTCCTAATGCCTCGACCCTTTAAGACAGCTCCTCATGTGGTGGTGACCCCTACCCATAAAATTATTTCCGTTGCTACTTTATAACTGTAATTTTACTACTATTATGAACTGTAATGTAAATATCTGATATGCAGAATGTATTTTCATTGTTACAAATTGAACATAATTAAAGCATAGTGATTAATCACAGAACAATATGTAATTATATATTGTGAAATATTTATTTCTAATTACAAATAAATGAAATTTTGTCTTGAATCGTGGTGTAGCATGATATAACAACAGTAAACTACATTGCTACATTTTGCTACACCGAGGAGCGGTGTGTTGGTTCCTAAGACCATGGGAAATAGGTGTTTTCCAATAGTCTTAGGCGACCCCTGTTAAAGGGTCGCTTGAACCGCAAAGGGGTCGTGACCCACAGGTTGAGAACCGCTTCCCTAAAGTATCTTAAACCTTCCTTTTTTACCACTTTTGATTTCTTTGACCATTCCCATCCCCTAGTCTAGTTGCTTGTCCCCCTTTCCTATAGTGAGTCAGAGGAAGACAATTCCTACAGAGGGGAGAAATAAAAACAGTGGGAGTTTCAGAGAAAACTACAGACTGCCGCTGCAGTAGTGCTCCCTTTCGAAGCCTGAGGTCCAACCTGTGGAGAAAAATGACTCTTAGTCAGTCTGGAGAGATTAGGGTGTGTAGGGAGATTTCTTGTGAACTGAAAGCCTGGATGGCTTCCTGAAAGAAAAGATCTTTTTTTTTTTATTGTGTTACATGTATACATATTTCCCCATTGCCCCCCCCCTCCCAGGTATACCCCAACCCCTAGTGTCTATATTCATTGGTTATGTTTATATGTATAGATACAAGTCCTTTGATTGATCTCTTATCTATCCCACCAAGAAAAGATCTTTAATCCAGTTACTGATGCTATTGAAATCAGGATGAAGGAGGAAGGGAAAGACAAGGTTATGTCCTCTATGAGGATAACTCCATCCTCAATTCAGCCTTAGATAGCTCATGTTGGACTATGATGTCACAGGCAGGCACAGGGCCTGTAAATCTCTCCACCCTGCAGAGCTGTAAGTCCTGTCCCTGGAAGTCTCCAACCACCAAAAGAGATAAGAAAGCCATAAATAAAAGTTCTTTGTTTTTTGAAATGTCAAAAATTTATGCCTAGGACTTTAAAATTTAATATAACAAATTCACAAATCAGAACAAACTGAAACCCTTACTTATCCAAAATTAGAGAGAAATTTTTATTAGCTAAATGGGCTGATTCCCTCTCTGACAGAGAACAAAAACTCAGAAAAAGAATTCCAGCATCTGCTAAAGATTTTTGCACTCTATTTACCCATTTTAAACAGTCTACCTGACACCTGATTCCTGAGGAAGCTCCAGCTTCCGGGGAGGTGATCAAACTCCCCCTTCCATTCATTGGAATGGACCAAACTGACGGGGCCCCTACCTTGCAGATTCTGTTGTTGCGGAGTGAGTCCCTAAAAGATAGACCACCGAAACCAATTTGACCAAACAAGCAAATTTTATTACAGATTCGAATCTGGGCTCAAACCGCGACTGACGCAGCAGCCAGCAAATGCCTTGGTGAGAGCCCTGATGGAGGGGCAGTTCCTCCTTTTATATCCCTCCCGACCTATGCTAGCCTGGCACTTTCTGATTGGCTCCTTGGTATCAGGGACACAGAGTTTTAGAGATGGAAATTTGAGCTTTATTATGGCTGGTTTTATAGCCCTATCGCAGGGATGAGCAAGCAAGCAAGCAATGTCTACAGAAGCGAATATTTGCGGTTAGCCCAGCTGCCTGGAGGAGTTATCCTAAGAGCAGTGTAAAATTTTAACAGAGGCATTTACTGGCTCGGGGAAATGTTCTGTTATCTTACCCTGTTCCGGGGCAAGTTTGGCCCGGGGTTGGGGAGTTAAAGGTTATGCACACAGGGCTGTTTGGCCATGTCACAACACTGTCAACAGGTCCAGAAATGTCTGTCCGCTCTCTCCAGATGCCGTCCGGGAGGGCCTGGAATCCCCCAGTTTAATTCTGCTAAATCAGCAGAGTGGTACCTCCCGGAGGCCTATCTGGCTCCCCCAGGCCCCAAACCCAGTCTACTCACCAGAGGCTAAAAACACAAGTATGGGTTGGTTTTCTCGGTCAGGGAACGAAAAATGTTACAGAAAATCAGAATAACCAAACCATGCTCAGAGAGTTTGGAGTTACATTTAATACACGCAGGTCCAGAGGAAAATGTTTCTCAAATTCTGGGCCTCAACATGCAGAAATCTTCTGTATTTATATGTTTTTATCTTCTTTATCTCCCCAATATGGCAAGTTTTCTGCCCCTTTGCGAGTTCTTAAAGGGCCCCTATGTGCTGAGGTCTTGGGACCTTAACCAAAGGCCTGGTCTGGTGCCAGCACTGATAATTTTGTCCCTGGAAGGTTTAATGGTCTCTCTGAGTGAGAATAGTCTTATTTTCCTTATTATTTTAGCAAGCAACATTTACAGAAACCAATAGCAAGGTTAAAATTTCAAACAGCAGTTTTTATACAAGATGGATGTTTTTTTAGAAGAGGAAGGGGATATAAGGTGTAATTAGGAATAATTAATAGCTGTTAACTTTGATGAGAGCTGAACTTTTATTTTTTCTTAGCATGACATGTATCAGATTGTTTGATTCTTACAGTAACTTGATGAGGTTGGCACTATTATTATTCGTTTTTTCGTATGCTATTACTGGTACACAGGAGAGTTAACTATCTTATACCTACACAAAGAAAAGGATGGGAGTGGAAGGAAATCTGGGATTGGCATTGCATAAATTTACATGCTTCCTGACAAATGCAATCTAATAAAGAACCCAGACAAAGCTTCTGGTCAGCTCTATTCAGAGACTGTAAATGTATCTGTAATTACTAACTTTTTTATTTTTGACTTATTTGTTCAATAAAGATCTATTGAGCACCTATTAATTATAGACACCAAGAATGCCTTGGGATTAAAAATGAACAAGTCTAACATGGACCCTTGATACTCTATTATATTGGTCAGCTCAGGCTGCCATAGAAAAATACCGTAGACTGAGTGACATAAGCAACAGAATTCATTTTCTCAGTTACAAAAACTAGAAGTATAAGATCAAGGCCCAGCAGCATCAGTTTCTGGTGAGAGCTCTCATCCTGGCTTGCAGATGGCTGCTTTCTTGCTATTTTCTCACATGGAAGAAAGAGAGAAATCTCTTGGGTGTTGAATTAGATCCTACTCTTATATCCTAATTGAACCTTAGTTAACTTCCTACAGGCTCTCTCTTCAAACACAAATACAGTCACATATGAATTTTGGGAAAAGACAACTTAGTCCATAGCACCTATAGCCTTAATTGCCTAATTACTGCTAGTAGTAGTAGTAGTAGTAGTAGTAGTAGTAGTAGTAGAAGTAGTAATTGTTGTTGTTACCTACCACTCAAAGATGAAACCAGTGGAATGTATCTGCCACACATACAGAAGGGAAAGGATTGGAATGAGACTCTGTTATGCCCAGAATTCGGGGTCCCCAATAATCAACCACTAAGGAGCTTTTTCCGATGCAAAAGCAGAGTCTTTATTCAAACCCGGGTTTGGCTCTCAGCCTCTTTCTGGCGCAGCAGTGAGGCGAGAGAGCGAACCGGGCGGGAACAATGAGTTTTATGGGGTAGGATAATTAGGAGGGCTTGGGAAAGTGATGAGGGTTACGGAGATTGGTCACTTGAATTGGGGTCTTTCTGTGGTTAAGCCTAATTTTAGGACCTTCGCTGTGTTCCTGGAGCTTCATTGGTCCATTCGGGTGGGGGTCGAGGAAGTTAAGACATTGCTGGCACACTTGTGGCTGCTCCCAGAAAAGGGAGGGGGTTTAGGCAGGGGTCCCAGCCCTATAGGACAAGATGGAGGGGAGTTCATTTCCTTTCACTTCCCCCTTGTCTTGGGACACACGTCTCAATCATGAGACAGGATGCATTTCTGCCTCTTCTGTTGCTAGAGGCTGGTACTGGGCTTATAACCTTAATTGGACTATTCCTATGCGTTCCTTGACAAATTGGACCAGTTTGTTAATAATACAAGGACCGAAAGTTAACAGCATTAAGGGGATTATAAGAGGTCCAATAAGGGTGGAAATATGAGTAGTTAACCATGGGGACCAATTAAACAGTGATTCATACCAAGATTGAGACCATTCCCTTCTAGCCTACGCTTCTGCTATCCCTCTCTTAAGAGGGCCATGGATTCCTTGACAACTCTCAGGCAGTGAGGTCTGACTCTGGGTCAGGTTCCCCGTGGTGGGTGGACCCAAGTTTCGACACAATGTACTTTGAGGGCCGTGAAGGTCATCAGCACTAGGACGTAGGGACACCCTTCCAACGTGGCTCAAGGGTCTCCCTGCGATGTCTCTTGACATAGACCCAGTCCCCAGGGTTATGCTGATGAGGAGTCAGGGCTGAGCCTGTTTCACAGATGGCGTGGAGGAGCGGCCAAATGTCCTCCTGCGCCCTCCGGAGCCCTCTCAAGGAAAGAAACAGTTCTTGACTTTCAAATTCTGCAAGAAATTAGGCTTTAAGATTAGGGATAACAGGGGGTGGCCAGCTGAACATGATTTCATAAGGAGTAAAACCCAGGGTGTAGGGGGAGTTCCTAACTTGATTAAGGGCATATGGAAGGAGAGCCATCCAGTCCCACCAGTCTCCATGGTAAGGGTCTCTTTTAGAGTTCTATTTATTCTTTCTACATGCCCTGAACTTTGGGGCCTATAAACACAATGTAATTTCCAATTTGCCCCAATGGTCTTGGCCACTGCCTGTGTTACCTGCGAGACAAAGGCTGATCCATTGTCCTACCCTATCACAATAGGAAAACCGTACCTGGGCAAAATGTCTTCCAGCAGCCTCTTAGCTACCATCTGAAGCTGTTTCATGCTTAGTTGGGTATGCTCCTACCCATCCAGAGAAGGTATCTACAAATACTAAAAGATATTTATAGCTATACTTTCCTGGTTTAATTTCAGTGAAGTTGACCTCCCATTGTGCTCCAGGCTTGGTTCCTCTGAGCCGGGTTCCTTTTTCACTTGGCCTGGTTCTTGCGTTTGTGAGTTGACAGGTCTTGCAGGTGGATACAACCTGTTCTATTTTGATGTCCTGTTGGTGGGTCTTAATTCTGCCATGTTGGATTAATTCCTTTAATTTGCGTGACCCCAGGTGAGTGGACCAGTGCATGCATTCTAAAACTGTAACCCAAAGCCAGTCCGGTAGTATGAGCTCCTTGTTTGGTGTGCACCACCATCCTTTAATTTCCTGGATGTGGAGAAGCCTCCTGATCCACTGCAGCTCTTTCTGAGAATACCCAGGCTGATCTGGCAAGACTGGGTCCCCGGGGTCTGGTAGTTGTAAGGCCATGGTAGGGACCAAAGTGAAGGCTGCTGCTTTGGCTGCCTGATCAGCCTTTTGTTACTTGCCACTGGGTCATCTGCCTTCTGGTGCCCTTGGCAGTGGATAATGGCTAGCTTAGCGGGGAGCCACAAAGCCGCAAGCAGGTCAGGAATTTCCTATTTATTCTTTATTATCCATCCCTTTGCTGTCAATAGCCCTCTCTCATGATAGATCACCCCATGAACATGAGCTGTAGCAAATGCATAATGGCTATCTGTGTAGACATTAAGCCGTTTCCCAGCCCCCAGTGTCAGTGCCTTGGTGAGTGCAATGAGTTCTGCTCACTGAGCGGACGTCCCAGGGGGCAGAGCCTCCGCCCACTGCTGCACCCGCATACCTGCACCCATCTCGCATGAAGCTGCTTCCATCCGTGAACCAGGTGGCTCTGCATCAGGGAGGGGCCGGTCAGTCAAGTCTTTCCAGAGTCCATGCACCTGCTGCAGGATCCCCTCGCAGTCATGTAGCGGGGCATCTAGGTCAGGGTCAGGCAGCAGGGTGGCAGAGTTGAGGGCCTCACTTGGATGGAACTGTACTCTAGGGGGATTGAGCAGCAAGCTTTGATAGTGGGTCATACGTGCATTGCTCATCCATCTATCAGGAGGCTGTTTTAGGACCCCCTCAATGGCATGCGGGGTTGTAATCCAGATCTCCTGTCCTAGGGTCAGCTTGTCAGCATCCTTGACTAAGAGTGCAGTTGCCGCAATGATTCTCAGACATGGCGGCCAGCCGGCAGCTACTGGATCTAGCTTCTTGGACAGATATACTACTGGGCGGCTCCAGGGGCCCAAAGCCTGAGTCAGAACCCCTTTTGCTATTCCCTTGAGTTCATCTACAAAGAGGCTTTTAATGTCTGGCAGCCCCAGGGCTGGAGCAGCCAAGAGGGCTGTCTTTATCTGGTTAAAGGCAGCCTCTTCCTTTTCAGTCCATTAAAATACTTTCCCCTCCTTGGTAGTTTCATATAGTGGCCTGGTGATCTCAGCAAAACCTGGAATACAGAGGCGGCAATAGCCAGCCGACCCTAGGAATTCCCTCACTTCCTTTCATGAGATGGGAGTGGGGATTTTCAGGACAGTCTCTTTTCTAGCATCTGACAACTGCCATTGTCCACCCTCCAGGATGTATCCCAGGTAACTCACCCTCTCTTGGCATATTTGAGCTTTCTTTGCGGAGGCCCGATACCCTAAGGTCCCCAGGGTGGCCAACAGGTCTCTGGTCCCCTGCTCGCAGTCTTCTTCGACCGTATCGGCAGCAATCAACATGTCATCTATGTACAGAAGGCAGGTGAGAGTGGGGTGCTCTCTCCTGTACTCACCGAGGTCTTCGTGCAGTGCCTCATGGAAGGTGATAGACGAATTCTTGAACCCTTGGGGCAGTCGCGTCCAGGTTAGTTGTCCACTGTATCCCTCCTCCAGGTCGTGCCATTCGAAGGCAAACAGGGGTTGCCTTTGAGGTGCTAGCGGCAGGCTGAAGAAGGGATCCTTCAAGTCTAATACAGTATACCAGACTCTAGAGGGTGTCAAGGAACTTAGGAGAGTATATGGTTAGGAACAGTTGGATGTATATCCATGACTCTCCTATTTACTTCCCGGAGGTCCTATACTGGCTGGTAGTCATTTGTGTGTGGTTTCTTGACAGGCAGAAGGGGAGTGTTCCAGGCAGACTGGCATGGGATCAGTACCCCCAAGTTTTGCAGTCTCCGGATGTGAGGCTGGATTTGCTCCCGGGCCTCCTGGGACATAGGATACTGCTTGACTCTTATTGGGCCTTCTCCGGGCTTTAGCTCCACCAGGATTGAGGCCCTATGAGCAGCCAGTCCAACTCCCCCCGTTTCTGCCAAGCTGTGGGGAATTCCTGTAGCCACCTGTCCACAGTGCTTTCTACTGGGGGAACCCCCTCTGGAGACTATACTCATCCTCCAGTCTCAGAGTCAGAACCTGCATGATGTGGCCTTTACCATCGGTGACCTGGGGCCCCCCTTGTCTGAAAGTTATTTGGGCTCCAATCTTGTTTAGCAAGTCCCATCCTAGTAGGGGGTAGGGGCATTCTGATATTACCATAAATGAATGGGATACCCGGCCCGTTCCTAGATCTACTGTTCTTCGGGTAGTCCATGAATACTGGCCCATGCCAGTAGCCCCTTGCACCCAGGATTTCTTGTTGGCTAGCTCCCCCTGCCGTGTGCAGAGGACTGAATGTTGTGCTCTGATGTCAGCAAGGAAATCAACAGGGCTCCCCTCCACTCTTAAGAGTTACCCTGGGCTCTGGGAGAGAGTCCGAACTCCGACACCCCTAATAGCTCAATTCTTCCAGCTCTAAGACTCACTCAGTCAGTCTTGCCTCCCTTCCCACCGGCCTTCTTTGGATATTCTTGGGCCCAATGCCCTATCTCCTTGCAATAAATACACTGATTCTGCTGCAGCTTCTTTTTCCCGCCCCTGACGGCCCCCTTACCTTCTTCTTGGTCATCTGTAAGCTGGTGAAGGCAGCGGGTCCGTTCCTCGGGGGATTCTGTGGTAGTGGCTAGCAGAATCTTGGCCAGGTTTCGGGTGTGCTTGTCACTGGCAGCCGCCGTGGTGTGGGCTTGCCTATCTTGGGTGGACTCCCAGTTATTGTACACTTTCTTGGCCACTTCCAGCAAGTCCCAAAGACTCTTTTCTCCGAATCTATCTATTTTCTGCAGTTTCTGATGTCTGCAGCTGACTGATTTATAAAACTCATGACTACAGCTGCCTTATTCTCAGGCTTCTGGGTCCATGGGGGTGTAAGTGCAATATGCCTCCATGATCTGTTCTAAGAAAAGCAGCTAGAGGCTCATCATTTTCCTGCTGTATGTTCCCTACCTTGGTCAAATTGGTAGGCTTTCTAGCAGCCATGCGGAGACCCCCCCATTAGAGTCTGGCAGTAGACCCGGAGCCTCTCCTTACCTTCTGCCATGTTGAAGTCCCATTCAGGTCTAGTCAGGGGAAAGGAAGTGTCTATCGAGCCTGGTTGGTGCTAGGGTCCCCGTCCAAGCCTGGGACTAGCTTCCAGGCCTCATTGAGGATCCTCTCCTTCTCCTTGGTGGTGAATAGGACCTGCAAAAGCTGCTGACAGGTAGGCTGATTGGTTGAAAAGAACAGAATCTAACAAATCGATAAGCCCTCCGGCTTCTCAGAAAACTTAGGATTTTGAGCTTTCCAATTATAGAGATGACTAGTGTTGAAAGGCCAGTAGTGATGGGGCTGATTCTCCTCCCCCCTGTACTCTGATCAACCACCAGTGATGGTAGGGTATGGGCCTGACACTTCAGCGCCAGCCATTTTCAGGGCTCGCAAGCAGGATACCAGGCTTTCTCCGTGGCACTCTTATTAGCTTCAAGTGTTCAGGGTTCAGATAGGGATCTTTAAAACCTGATACTGCAGTCCCTCTATAAGTACTTTGGCATAACTACCCTGTTTAGAAAGGCAAAATGCAAATTATTTACTCTTCCTGGCTTACTGGCCTGTATTATTTGATTTCCTTAGAATATTTCTCCTCTTTCTTATTACATACACAATCCTTTATTACATTTTCACTTCCAAATTAGCCTTTAAACCTTTTTTCTATGTCCTTTAAAAATGTATAACCATGTCTCAGAACTTCTACTCAATATTCCTTATTCTTTGAAACCTTAATTCTTTATGATTCCCAACAAGTAAACAGCCAGAATTTCTGAGCTTAAACTTACTTTGCTGGATATTCCACCACTGCCCAAGAAGTATCCAGTAATCCCACCCTGCCAATGAGACAATGAGATTTCCTTTATGTGTATTAAAAGGGTTAAAAAGAAAACGGGGCAGAAGAAGATCCATTGTGTTTTGTAGTAGCACAGTTCAGATAAGAAAAACAAAAACAAAACAAGGATGCCTGCAGAGAGGGTGTAGCCAGCAAAATCAATAAAAACCTATCTTCCCTGCTTCATGATTAACTGCCAACATCCTCCCTCCCCTTCCCCAGTCCAGTTGCTTGTCTCCCTTTCCTATTGTGAGTCAGAGGAAGACAATTTCTACAGAAGGGAGAAATAGAAACAGTGGGAGTTTCAAAGAAAACTACAGACGACCGCTGTAGTAGTGCTCCCTTTTGAAGCCTGAGGTCCAACCTGTGGAGAAAAATGACTCTTAGTCAGTCTGGAGAGATTAGGGTGTGTAGGGAGATTTCTTGTGAACTGAAAGCCTGGATGGCCACCTGAAAGAAAATATCTTTAATCCAGTTACAGATGCTAAAATAAAATAGCACATTAATAACTCCAGCCTTAGTTCAGCCTTAGATGGCTCATGTTGGACTATGATGTCATAGGCAGGGACAGGGCCTGTAGTCTCTCTGCCCTGCAGAACTGTAAGCCCTGTTCCTGGAAGTCTCCAACCACCAAAAGCGATAAGAAAGCCATGAATAAAAGTTCTTTGTTCTTTGAAATGTCACAAATTTATGCCTAGGATTTTAAAATTTAATATAGCAAATTCACAAATCAGAACAAAATGAAACCATTATTTATACAAAATTAGAGAGGAATTTTTTATTAGCTAAATGGACTGACTCCCTCTCTGACAGACAGCAAAAACTCAGAAAAATAATTCCAGCAGCTGCGAAAGACTTTTGCACTCTGTCACAGCAGGTCCATCCCAAATCAAGTGAAATAGAAAGAGATAATTATCAACCAATGTCCACAGAATAAAACAGAGAAACACAGACCCAAACAAAGGGCCCCAAGAAAGTCTTCCAACTTCGAGGAAACAAAACTGATCAAACAGATAAAAACACCCAAAAACAGTCTTCCAATCCCACGGAAACAACAAAACTAATCACTGGACGATGGCCGTGCGCCAACCAGTAGGAGCGACCACTTCGTCCCAGAGGTTTGAGGGGATTTCACGTCCCTCGTGATGAATCAGAGCGTCCTCTGACTCCTCCCGCCCGAGATCCACCCGTGCGTCCACTTAGACTGTTTTGGGCACTACAGACTTCAGAAGCGAGCTCGCACACAGAACAGAAACAGACAACATGCAGACACTTAGCGCGGTCAGACGGACTCTCCGGATAGGGGTCCCTCGTGGGTATTGGGAATCCAGGACGGGTCCCCAAATGTTATGCCCAGAGTTCAGGGTCCCCAATAATCAACCACTAAGGAGCCTTTTCCGATGCAAAAGCAAAGAGTCTTTATTCAAACCCGGGTTTGGCTCTCAGCCTCTTTTTGGCGCAGCAGTAGGCGAGAGAATGAGCCAGGGTGGAACATTGGGTTATATGGGGCAGGATAATTAGGGGGCTTAGGAAAGTGATGAGGGTTACAGAGATTGGCCACTTAAACTGGGGTCTTTCTGTGGTTAAGCCTAATTAGGACCTTCGCTGTGTTCCTGGAGCTTCATTGGTCCATTCGGGTGAGGGTCGGGGAAGTTAAGACATTGCTGGCACACCTGTGGCCACTCCCAGAAAAGGGAGGGGGTTTAGGCAGGGGTCCCAGCCCTATAGGACAAGATGGAGGGGAGTTCATTTCCTTTCAACTCCATTTCAGTATTCTTTTTAGGCAACTTAATTTATCTCCTTAAAAAGATTAGGATAGTCTCATTAGACAAGGGAAAAGAATGCTTTAAAAAAAGAAAAAGAAAGAGCATCCTCTTAGTTTTATCTTCCTAATGTTACATAATCCAATCACCATTGGCTTTTATTCCCTCTAGGAATGAGTATTATATTGTCCATTCCTACATTTAACTTTTTTAGTATTTGCACAGATTTTTGGGTGAGCTCTTCCCCATTTTATTTTTTCCTTCAGATTCAGTCTGCTTGTTGTGAGAAAATAAATAAAGGCCACATGGTAACCTGACTAGCTCAGGGAAAGCCTGCATGGGGGTTTTGCAAAATCAAAGACCTAAAGTAACCACAAAGGATGGTTTGAAATTAAAAATTTAACTAAAAGCAGTTTATGGTGGATAGTCATGTGCTAGGCCAGTATTTTCCCTGACAAGATCAACTTAGATCTTTACAGTCTTTCTGCATCTGAGATAACATACCTGTGAAATGTCTGAGTAACTTGTAAATTTCCTTTTTCAGGTCCCCTGAGGGCGCAACAAATGGCACCAGAGCAGAAAGCACAAATTTCCTCATTGTTATTGTTACCATGTTAATTGTCCACTGTTAACTATCCTGTACCCCCATATGTACAAAATCATGTGTCCATCATGTCACTCTTTGTCCAATTCACTTTTTATCCATTTCATTTTTTATGCAATCACAGAGGTTTCCCCGTTTTGCTTTCTCCCACCTCCCTAATCTATCACCAATGGATTTCATGTAACCCACTTATATCTCCTCCTTTGATGGTAATTTATAAAAATAAGGTAAAAAACTGCCATACTCCGGAGCATTATCCCAATCCATTAAAATTCTGCTTCCCCACAATTGTTGACAATTTTTCTCAAATAAATTCACAAAAATTCTTTACAGGTTTGAATGTTGTTGTTGGTGGTGGGTTTTGTTTTTGTTTTTTTTTGTTTTATGTTAACATTATTATCAGAACATTAGCTCTCTGGGAACCCTGATCGCAGACACTTGTGTCCCCAGGACTTTGAGAGCTGAGACAGAGGCAACTGTACTCAAAGCCAATTCACTTCATTCCATAGGACATATTTTGGAATTAGTGTTTAAAATATTAGGTAACCCCATTTCCATTAAGTTTACAGGGTGTTTACTTCCATTTCAGAGACATGAATTCCTAATATTAGTTCTAAGGACCTATCTATAAATAACTCCAGATTTGCTTACCAATGTGATGTTTTCTTTCAGTGGCATAAAATAGAAAACATAGATAAGAAGGTATTCCATTTTCTTAGTCAATGATTTTTTTAATATAGAAAATTTTATATTAATTTGGAAGCTATATGTCACCCTTGGTGTTAGAAATCATCAGCCTTCCAAAAAAAAAATCAGTGAAAACTTCCTATGAAAACAGGTGTTTATTTGAGAATAAATAAATTACAGAGTTTAAATTTTATCACACAAGTTATTTCTTTGAGATAATATGGTTACCTTAATGGTAAAAATTCTGATAAGAGTCAACTTGCTGCCCCCAAATAGATAAAGGTGGCAGGGGTGAGGGGTGGGGGGGCAATAAAAAGTTTTCAAAATGGAAAAGGTCAGTGATTTAAGTTAGCTCCTCAAAATGGCCTTTCTACAAAACTGCTTTCTTTCCACATGCCAAGTTTTCTTGAATAGGCCTATTCATTAAGCCAGTTAAATGTTGATAAATGTTTGATAACCAACTTTACTCTCTACCAGTGCTGTCCAATAGAACATTCTGCAATGAGAACTGTTCTGTCGGCACTGCCAATTCAATAGTCATTAACCACATGTAATATCTGAACCACTTGAATGTATCTAATATTCCTGAAGAACCAAATTTTAAATTATATTTTATTTTAACTAATTTAAGTTAAATAGACACTTGTAGCTAGTGGCTACTTGCTGAGTAGCATAAACTGCACACTCCACACTGGGTTCTAGCCTGCAACCCAGGCATGTGCCCTGATCGGGAATTGAACCATGACCTTCTGGGTCACAGGTGGGCGCTCAACCACTGAGCCACACCTACTGGGCGCCCATATATTATTCTGTAAGGCATCAAATCAATCAGCTTTGGGGAGCTACTCCAATCCTAAACAAGGCAATTGGTAACACCCAATCCCAATGCAGATGAGTCTCCTGACATAGTTTGGCTATATTCTTCTTTAGGGTGTGGCTCATTTCCTATTTTCCCAGAATATTGTGGGCAGTATGCTGACTGGACTTTTTATGTTATACCCAAGGCTGAGGAAACCTGTTGAATGACTTGCGAGGTAAAAGGTGGGCCTGAGGCAGCCAGGGAATCACGTGTCTGATTTTGCTGCTTTTCTGGGCCTCTAGCTAAAATACAACTGAGGCACAACCTTAGCCTAGTTTCCTACATATGTACACAATGTCAGGTGGTCTAGACTATCTGACTAATAATATGAAAGATCCTGGGTCCAAGGTCATAAATATAGGAGAAGAAAAATAATATTACCTTTGCCCTTCTAGATTCTTGCTGAGACATCTCCCCTCCCCCGATAATAAAAAGACATATTAACAGGAAAAAATAAAGTTTACTAATATGTATACTTCCTGTATATATGATAGATAATGAAGGGTAGAAGAGTATGCTACCCCAAAGAATGCTTTGTGGATATTGACTATTTTAAGCAGGTTATTATTATTTTGTGTTAATATCTTAATGATTTTTTTCATTTTTCTTTCTTTATTTTTTTTTACAAAGAGGGAAGGAGTGGAATAGAGTTAGAAACATTGATGAGAGAGAATCATCAATCAGCTGCCTCTTGCACAACCCCTACTGAGTTCAAACCCATAGCTCTTCACTGAGCCAAATGGGTTAGGTCAAGCAGGTTATTTTTAAGAAAGGAAAGACTCAAGAAAACTTTGACCTTCCCCCTAATTTCATAAAAGAAATTTAGTTAGAAGATCTACTCCAGGAAGGAAAACATCATCATAGATAATTCTAGTTTAATGTGAAGAAGATATGATAGTCCGGGGTTCAGAGTCAGTCTCTTTTGTGACCTATGGTTAAACATGGCCCAGAAAACATTTATTTACCAAATATTTGCTTTGCCATATCTATGCAAATTGCATTTGGAGCCCTAAACCACATACCACCCTCTTCCCCTTAACTCCATAATGGCATATAGGCTTCAACTACTCAATGTGTTTTTGGGTCTCATATTCTTATGGTACCCCTACATGCATCTCCACAATAAATTTGGTTACTTTTTTCTGCTAATTTGTCTCATGTTGATTTTTTTTAAAGCATCTTTCTTTAAAAATACATTTTTAAAAATAGATTTTTATTGATTTTAAAGAAGAAGGGAGAGGGAGAAAGAGAAAATCAGAGACAAGAGAGAATCATTGGCTTGCTGCCTCCTGGAATTGAACCTGGGACCCTTCTTCAGTCCGCAGGCCAAGGGTTTATCCACTGAGCCAAACTGGTTAGGGCTCTCTCATGTTGATGTGCTATTATTTCAGCCAGAAGAATCTAGGTAGTGGGAGGAAACATTATTTTTGACATCCACACAATACCAAGGAAAACTGAGGAACTCTGAAATGGGCTAAGTCACCACCTTAAATACCATCTCCAGCTAAAGATAAAGCTGGAGAGGGAGAGAGGTGAGTTAAGGAGGTGATCAGGAAGACACAGGAAACTAGGATAATATTGTTTATATTTAAGTCTTTGCCTCCTCCAAAGGCAAGAGTTTCTACAGATTTAGAGTCATCTCCTGGTTTGGAGCGGGAGACACCCTTACCAAGGGAGATTTTCCTTGGAAATGTAAATGTATCTTTTATTTTTATTGATTTCTGAAAGGAAGGGAGATATAGAAACATCAATGATGAGAGAGAATTATTGATTGGCTGCCTCCTGCACGCCCCCTATTGGGGATTGAACCCACATCCTGGGCATGTGCCCTTGATTAGAACCGAACCCGGGACCCATCAGTCCCCAGACGGAGGCTCTATCCAGTGAGCCAAACCAGCTAGGGCTGTACATGTGTCTTACTCAAGGGTAACTTCCACTCAGTTTTCAGAGCTTCCACTGTGTCTGCTGTTCCCTAAAAGTAGCCAGCTCAAAATGAACAATATGTCAAAAAGAGGCATATCTGGTGGGGTATATTTTGCTTGACTAAAAACTTGAGGAGAGGATGGAGAAGCATCCAGGTGCCTGTGAGTGGGACCTAACTAACCTTGGGCCACTTTAGGTCACAAAACTGTTTCCTAGAGATTAGGAGCTGCCCACGCCTCCAAAAGTGCAGGTAGCCAAGAATATTTTAATTAACATCACAATCTTAATATTTTCATACCAATTGAGAGGCACAAAGCAACTAGTGAAATTAAGTGACTTTAGAAGTAATCTAAATATAAGATTACTGGGCAATTTCTATCTGTTCCCAGAAGGAAATAACAGAATTTAAGGATTGGTGCTGGCAAGTTCCAAGACCTGGGGTCAGAAAACAGGATCAGGGGCATTTCAGAGAAAGGCCCACAGCCCCCGCCCCACTTCCCTCTCAGAGGCTGCTGCAGGCTAAGTTTCAGAGGGAGTATTTTTAGTAGGAGAGGTAAGACACCCTCCTAATTGCAGCCTGCAGGAAAGTTCTATGATAAGAACTCCATTAAGGACACTTTTCCAGGAGGGAACAGATATACTGGGTGAGGACTCAAATTGAATGGCTGAGAATCCTTCAGTGGATTCGTATGTTCCTGCTCCAGAGAGTGTGTACATGATCTGAACCTGTTACAGATGATGAGGCTGCTACAGATAGACCCTGCGCTACAGTTTACTGATCTTCATGGATCCTAACAAAGGAAAGTCCTGGTCCCAGACCTATTACCACATTGTCCAAACAAAAAGGGAGAAATCCACTTAGCCCAGGCCATCGAAGTGTAAATAAGAGAGAAGGATTTACTAGTAGAATATCTCCTTCCTGCTGGATTTATGATTGTGTATAAACCCCCACCCCTTTTTTTAATTCTCTTTCTTATCTGTTAGATCAGAGTTAAAAGACATCCATATTAAAACAAAAGCACCATCACAGAAAAAATGAGTGTATAATGACAATGTTACCATGTAAGTGATAAATATAATATATAGGAGTATATATTAATAACTTTTTTGTATTAATTTGGGATGTTAATTTGATTACTTTGCATAGTATATTAAGTAATTTACACACCTGAGCTCTTAAAGATTTTGTAAAACACAAACATATCTCAAAGTAATTAAAATTTTCAAACAGAAATTTGCAAGTCTCATTTTTTACAGTGTCTTTGCTTTTTTCTGGGATGTACTTATTTAGTCAATGGCTCTAAGGAATGGTCACATTAGCATGTTTATAGTAGCTTATTTTAAAAATATGCCTTATTACAAATTTGACAAGTACAGATATGGTTTAACTTTAGAAATGTTAATTAGGAATAAGATAGACTTGCGTAATTTTATCATGCAAGTAGCAATGAAGTCTAAGAGAAAGCTATTTTAATGCTCTTCTTGAAGGTTCACATAAGTTAGTTAAATTTTTAACATTTAATTTCCGAAATGGGTATGCCCATTTATGTGACATAAAATTTAAAGAGTATGACAAGAAAAATAAATAAATAAAAGTAACATGAAACTATTTGATGTAGCCAACACTATATTGAAATATAACTTTAAATGCTTACATATTTTCTATAAGAATTCATGGTTAGGACTAAGAAGATTGTTTGTGCTTTAGGAAAAGCACTAATTAAGATTCTCAAAATAAGTTGGTTTATGTATATCGATCATTAAATGTTTTGATGGAGTTAAATGTCATTCATAGATCTTACTTGTTTGTCAATGTGGTAGATTCAATTGTTATTAATAAATTATTCACTCCCTCTCCCTCCTCCATACACATAGGTGGACTGAGCTTTCTTGTCCTTGACTTTGGATTTGGCTATACAGTTTGCTTTAATCAACCCAGATTTAATACATGACCTAATTTCAGTTTCTACTCTCCCAGAAATATAATCTTATACCAACCAGTCTGGAATTTTCTGGTCAAGCATCAGTAAAATAAAAGATCACAAGAACCCCCTCAAGGAGGCAAGCTACCTGATAAAACCTCACAGTTGCCTTCTCCCGGAAAGATGTCTTAATCTAAAAATAATTATTTCTTTTCTTTGCTAATACCTCCCCTGACATTTTTCCTATAAAAGCCTTCCATTTAGTACAACCCCTGTTGCCTTCATGAATCAAGGCCTAATCAAACACAAACAGGAGTTGGCAGCACCAAAAGTAAGGGTTTATTATTTGAGGAAATGGCCCCAAGCCTGGAGTCATAGGTAAGCTAGTTAGTTAGTGCTCAAGTTCCTGGCTCTCTGATGACTTCTAGGGGGTGGGTTATATAGGAGAAAAAGCACTAACATGATGATTAACAGATGCTGGAGTTTTGGGCTCTACTGATGAGTTGGGTCCAGGATAGAGAGTAGTTGACGGTTGTATCACGTCCTGATGTCAGTCATGGCATTGCTCTGTCTGCTTTCATGAAATGTGGTGCATAGGGTACTTTTGCTTTCATGGGCCTAGGCCTGAAACACAACTGAAGTTAAGATATTACATTAGCTTGACCCAAGCTCTGTTTCTGTGGGCAATAGTCCTGAGGCTTTCTTTTTAAGGCAGTTTGACATGGACCAGAATCTGATGTCCTAAGGCAAGCATGTCAAACTCAAAGGCTAACACGGGCCAAATAAACAAGGTTTAAATTTATGTGAACCACAAAAAAAATAAAGCTTCAATGCTGGGAGCCAATTACAGCATGTCATAATTACAAGAGTTTAATCAAAAGGTTGGTGAAACTTGGGGGCTCAAAAAGGGCTGAGTCACATATGTAATTACCTGTTGGAGTTGCTAAAAGGCACTTCCCCAAAACCGAAATAGGATGATTGTTTACTTTGAGACAGCTCAGGGCTTCTCAATCTACATGTATTGACTCCTGTTGGCTAAACACCTGAACAGCTATAGGCTATTCCCCATTCTGACAGTGCTTCTGCAAACCCTATTCTTTGAAGTGCATTATCTCCACCTTGCCTTAGAACAAATTGTGTTAATAAAAACAATGGGGTCCTGAGTCAAGAAGCTGAAGCTTCTCTAATCCCCAATGCCTTTCAAAACTATCTTTCGTCTTTGGACTCCTACTTAATCTACACACAGCCTTTCTCCAGATTGCTAAACTTTTCATAATACTGGGACAAGATCCCTGGCACTTCAATTTTCATGGAAACAGGTTTATTTGGATAGAAACATGCTAAATACAAAGGACTTAAATAAATGAGTAATCATTAACATAAAGTAATAGAACATTTTAATGAAAATTAGTATTTTTTTCTTGAAAATCAACTTACCAGACATTAATACTGCACAAATTAATAAACATAATGCAAATAAACCTATTTTTCTTTTCTCTGAAAGTGAAATATTTTCTATTGCAAATACCAAACAAGACAGTCCAAGACTAACGATGTGGCAATCAGCTGCTAAAATATTCGCTGCTAGTATTAATGGAGAGAAATAGTGTGCCTGAATGTAGGCACATAAGGGAAATGAATGCAACACAATTATAGTTATCAGTCATTAGCGAATGTTATAGTTCACTATTAATAACTAGAGGCCCAGTGCATGAAATTTGTGCACTCAGGGAGGGGTCCTTTAGCCTGGCCTGTGCCCTCTCACAGTCCAGGAGCCCTCGGGAGATATCTGCCTGCCAGCTTAGGCCCATTCCCCTGGAGCGTCTGCATCCTGGTGGTCAGTGCATGTCATAGCCACCAGTCATTCTACTGTTTGGTCAATTACATATTAGCCGTAGGATTATATATAACAGGATATTATAAAAATTAAGTTATAACATTTTTATTAAAACGTTTCTTTCATATCATTATATTGGCTGGGCCATAAATATATTCTTTATGGGCAGCATACAGCCAGCAGGCCACAAGTGTGACA
Organism: Lasiurus borealis; assembly: GCA_004026805.1. NCBI lineage: Eukaryota > Metazoa > Chordata > Mammalia > Chiroptera > Vespertilionidae > Lasiurus > Lasiurus borealis. Next base: position 70,826 of record PVJN01002942.1, on the reverse strand, counting down.
TGCCTGTTTTAAAGGCTAATAATTAAAGAAGGGACTGAATAGAAAGAAAGGAGAAAGGGTCATGTTAAAGAAAAGGAGTTTCTGTGTGGTGACAGCCCTTGGAGCATCCTTCTATTTGCTAGGTGGGATGCTTCCAAAATCATGAATTGCTGAATAAAGCTAATTAGATTTTTAAATTTCCTTAGTTAAATATTTTTCTTCTTTAGTTTCTTTTCCGGTACTTCTGCTGTCCCCTTGAGAACATGCCTAAGCTAGTCTGTAGGTAAATGGAGCCAATCCGAATCTGATGAGCTGCCCCACCAACCCCAGACACTTGAGAAATAATAAATGATTGTTTCTCGGGGCATCGAGTTTTGGAGTGGTTGGTTACTCTGCAATAGATAATCAATATAGCCACCAATATGATACACTAGAGGCAGACTTCCCTCCTTGGGTTTGAGTTCTAGCTCTGTTATGACTAGCTGTTCAACCTTCCCACATTTGTACATTCTCCTATTAACAGTAAACATCTGTTTTCCTGCATAAGGTCAACTTTTCCATTTGTGAACTGCATCTAATCACTGCTGCAAGCTCAGGATTTCACTCCTACAGTAATTTGATTACCTCCCGTATCATCAAATTTTCTCTCACCATTAGATCATTTAGTCAGCTGACAAACAACTACACTAATAAAAGAGAAACATGCAAATTGACAATCATTCTGCTACATCCACCAGTATGGAAATTAACCTAACAAAGATGGCAGCAGCCATGGAGCTGGAGTGAACAGGAACTTGGATTGCCCCCAGTGATGGAGGAAGCCAAGCTTCCACCTTCCCTGGCCAGCCCTGGACTCTGCTCAAGGCTACAAAGTTTCAATTATAGAAGATAAATAAATCCTAGATACCTGCTTCCAGCAGGCCCTGGTCTCTGCCCAAGAGGCACTGAAAAATAAAAAGAACAGAATAGAACAGAACAGAACAGAACAGAACAGAAAAAGAATGGAAAAGAAAAGAAAAGAAAAGGAAAGAAAAGAAAAAAGAAAAGAAAAGAAAAGAAAAGAAAAGAAAAGAAAAGAAAAGAAAAGAAAAGAAAAGAAGAGAAAAGAAAAAGGAGGGACTGGGAGCATTGGTCTTAGGGGGGTGTTGCCAGCCTGCAAATAGCCATTAGCCTCTCACCCAGGCTGGCCACACCCCTGGGCCCAATTCCTGTAAATAGGAAGTCAAACATCCTTTGAGGGGTCCCAGATTGGAGAGGGTGCAGGCTGGGCTGAGGGACACCCCCCCACCCCCACCCATGCATGAATTTTGTGCACTGGGCCTTTAGTACTTTAATAAACAAAAATATTTTTTAATGTTTTTATTGATTTCAAAGAGACAAAGGGAGAGAGAGATAGAAACATCAATGATGAGAGAGAATCATTGATTGGCTGCCTCCTACACATGCCCTATTGGGGATCGAACCTGAAATCTGGACATGTGCCCTGACTAGGTATCAAACCCATGACCTCCTGGTTCATGGGTCGGTATTCAACCATTGAGCAACACTGGGCAGGCAAACAAAAAATATTTTTAGAACACAAAAAAACCTCCCCCAATGTTCCAACTCTCTCTACTTATTACCCATTTCTCTGTTTTCCCTTACAGCAAAAATTCAAGAAAAAGATTCTCTATTTGGCATCTCTACTTTCTCCCTCCTTATTTTTTTCTTGAACCCACTCTAACTAGATGTTGTCTCATGGAAATTGCTCTTGTCAAGGGCACCCATGACCTCTAAGATGCCAAATGGGTGACAACCAGTCTCATCTTCCCTGACCTCCCCACACTGGGCTGGCAGTGGCTCCAGCACTGTGCTCATCTTCCTCCTCCTTCATGCAGCTTCACAAGAGCCTGCATCTCCCCTGCACCTCCCTTTCCAATATTTCCCCAACAAAACTCCAGGGGGTTTTCTTCCTAAAGAAAAGATGCCCCTACTCACGCACCCCATAAATGTGCACTTTGTTTATACTGCTGTTATGAAATGTGTCCCATTTTACTCTGGTTCATATATACAGTGTATATAGAGTAGACATATATATTTGTTTCTCTAGAAGATTGCAAACATTTGCTAAAATGGGAACCACAACATCATTTTTTGCATCTTAGAACTTTGCACAATTGCAAGGAGATAACACAAAGAAATACAAGTCATCCAATGCTAATGGTTGAGTGGGTTTGCAGGGGAGACGTTTCTGACTTATAGCTTCAAACTGTCTCTGGAAAGTCACATTTCACCATAGGATTCTCTACTTGCTTTTTGCCATGCTAGCCTCAGAGTCATGGCCCATCATTCTTTTTTCAATATTTTTATTGATTTCAGAGAGGAAGGGAGAGGGAGAGAGGGATAGAAACATCAATGATGAGAGAGAATTATTGATCAGCTGCCTTCTGCACCTACCCCACCACCACCACCCCCAATGGGATCAAATCAGCAACCCAAGCATATGCCCTTGACCAGATTCAAACCCAGGACTCTTCAGTCCACAAGCTGACACCTAAACTGAGCCAAACCAGCTAGGGCCCCATCATTATTTCTGGTTACATATGAACCATGGTTTCTTCCCTAATACAAGTAAGATGAGGCCAAGATATTTAATAAAGACCTTGTAAAAGATTAATAACAACAACAACAACAAAACAAATTCACAAAGTAGCTTGGAACTCTACAATTATAGATTCAAGGTATTGCTTGCTTTTGCATTAAAGGCCTTATTTCCACACGAGGGGCCAATTGTGGCAACCCACATCCAAGAGCTGATGTGTGGAGCTTTGTCTTCCTTAATGTATAGTCTGAAGAGAAAAAGACCAAGTGTGGGAACAGGAATTCCTCCTGCAACCTAAGATCAGCTCCCCAGTTTCCTGCCTAATCCCTGTCTCTTCTTTAGGAATTGACACTAAGATTCACCTTTTTAAGGTAGACTTCACTCCCTGAGCAGGGAGTGTAGCTTTAAGTACACTGTGTCTTTAGCAGGGTGTCCAGGTCAGACTAGAGGCAGGCTAGGGCAGTGATTAAAATGCAGGCCCTGGGTTCAAATTTGCACTCTACCAAACTCCAGATATGTGATTTTGGGCAGGTTACTAAATTCCTCTATGCCTCCGTGCCCTCCTTTATAAAATAGGGACAACAATAGGACTTACCACGTGGGTTCATGTAAGGATAAGGTGAGGTAACAGATGTCAAACCCTGGAAACGGTGTGGTACATACCAAGGCCTCATAATGTAAATTAGCAGTAATATGGAGATTGCCCACCACCCACTCAAAGGGCACACGGGTAATCAAGAGCAATGTTCTCTTGCAAGAATATTGATGATGCAAGACCTAGTCAGAACATATTTAAGCTGAAAAGAAAAATGAAACCAGAGCATGGCAGAACCTTGGCCACTGGATGAAATAGTTCCCTTGATACTGTTGTAATTAGCTAGTTATTAATAACTAGTGGCCCATTGCACGAAATTCGTACACATGGGGTGTCCTCTGCCAGGCATGCACCCTCTCCAATCTGGGACCACATAGGGATCAGGCCTAAACCAGCAGTCAGACATCTCTCTCGCAATCCAGGACTGCTGGCTCCTAACTGCCCACCTGCCTGCCTGATTGCCTCTATCCACTCTGTTTGCTGGTCTGCTCACCAACTGTCCTCCCTGCCAGTATGATCGCCCCCAATTGACTTTCACTGACAGCCTACTTGCCTCCAACTGGCCCACCCTGCCAGCCTGTTTACCCCCAACTGCTCCCCCCCCAGACTGACTTGATCACTCCCAATGCACCCCCTCCCCGCCTGATCACCCACAACTGCCCTCCCCTCTTGGCCCCTAACCACCTCTACCTCACCCCCCTCCCCAACCCCCTCCATGGCTTTGTCCAGAAGAATGTCTCCTGGAAGGTGTCCCAGTCTAATTAGCATATTATCCTTTTATTAGTATAGATAAGAAAGGAACAAATGGCAGAGACCAGTTTGGCTCAGTGGATAGAGCATCGGCCTGCGGACTGAAAGGTCCCACGTTCGATTTGGGTCGGGGGCATGTACCTTGCCTGTGGGCACATCTCCAGTGGGGGGCGTGCAGGAGGCAGCTGATAGATGTCTCTCTCTCATCGATGTTTCTGACTTTCTATCTTTCTCCCTTCCTCTCTGTAAAAAATCAATTAAAATAAATAAATAAATAAATAAATAAATAAATAAATAAATAAATAAATAAATAAGAAAGGAACAAATGGAAGGCTGGATATCATAGACATGTCATTTGGATGTCTTCACCAGGAAGCTGCAATTCACATCCTCCACAGATCCCTGGGGGAAAGGGTCCATCAAAGCAGAGATAGATCATGCCAAGTGAACTAGGATGACTAGGGAAGGTGCCTGTCAGTCATTCCTGAGAATAGAGGTCATTGGCCAAAACGGGCATGGCCACTGCAAGACCACAGAAATGTGAGAATACATAATCCTCTAAGCCAAGGAATTCTCTCTCATGACTCATGGGGCTTTCTTGTTCCTGCTTCCTTGCAAAGAGCCCATGTTTCTGCCACTGCCAGGTGGCCCTGCAGACCCCACATGCAATGGATGGATGGCCTGCAGTGGGCAACACAAATGAAGCAAGCCTGATGTTGTATTGGATGGTGACGCCACGCCACAGAGCAGAAACTCTGGACACTGGCTTTGATTTTATCCCTACTGAAGCCTCAGCTACATTCCTCGCTTTGTGGGCCAAAGGAAAATGGGACCTTGAAAACTCAGGGATTGAATCCCATGCAAATAAAAACCACTCATTCTCCTGTAGGAGTCTTAAAAAATCATTTTTCTCCAGATACCACAATAATTCTACTCCCAGGAGCAACAGGTGGGGACAAGGACCCCACTGATCTGAATTCCCTTCCCCCCGTCCCCCCTCTTGACACACACTCTTGCACCAGTAACACTCTCATTGCCCTGCAAAGGCTCCTTTAGGAATGATGGTTTCCAGGGGCTTCATCCCAAGTGCCCTGGCCTCATCCCCATTAAGAATTCAAAGCTATTGACATTGACCTTCCCTTGTTTCCCAGGATCCTTTGAAGTGCAAGTTTTCCTCTAATCTGTAGTGGAGCTTCCGGGCTTCAGTCATTTATCTGCTCCTTTATTATGCCACAGTGTTTCTGATCAAACAGAATTCGAGGAGAAGACAGAATTCACCCTGTCGAACAGTAAACAAAGAGCCTCTCATAACAGCCCAGTGTTCTCCAGGGCCTGGAGGCCAGGGCTGGGCGGCCTGGAATGCTCCTGAGAGGCAGAAAGGCACCCAACTGTTTAGAATTTGGAAAAGGGGCCCCACAGTGAAAGGACACGTGTAGCTGTTCAGTGTATCTGTACCTTAAAGAGTCATGATTACACTGCTTGTTCGGTTTTTTAAAGTGCTCTAATAGAATAGCTGGGTAGAGAGGTCAGCAATTTTTTTCTGTGAAAGGTGAAAGAGTTAGGCTCATGCAAATAAAAACCACTCATTCTCCTGTGGGAATCTTAAAAAATTCTTTTTAGGCTTTTGGGGCCATACCATCTCTGTCTCAACTACTCAAATCTGCTGGTGTAGGGAAAGCAGCCATAGGCAATAATAAACCGATGGATATGGCTGTGTCCCAAAAAACATGTTATTTACAAAAGCAGGTGCTAAGCCAAATTTGGCCAAACGGCCATAGTTTGCCAAGCACTGGTCTAGTATATTTCTCAGACTAGAGACAAGTCCATATCACCTTTGTGTTTTTTTCTAAATCTATGCATATCTGTAATTTAATATTTCATTTTAAATAAATTAATTGTAAAGTAAAAATGATATTAGTATTGTAAAAAGGAAACTAGTATTGCTTGTACTAAAAAGGTAACCTTAAAAAATAAGTACAATTACAACTTGGCAATTAAAATGTTAATTGAAATATGGAGAAATAAAATTTACTGCTAAAGGCAAGAGCTCCTTAACTAAACTAGTCTGTATTGGATCTTGCTGGCTCCCACTGCCCTCTCCACCTTAGCCATGGTGATCTTCTTCTTTTTCTTTCTTTTTTTTAAATATATCTTTACTGACTTCAGAGAGGAAGGGAGAGGGAGAGATAGAAATGTCAATGATGATAATCATTGATTAGCTGCTTCCTGCTCGATCCCTACTGGGAATCGAGCCAACAATTCCGGCATATGTCCTGGACCAGAATGGAACCCAGGACCCTTTAGTCCGCAGGCCTACACTCTATCCATTGAGCCAGACTGGCAAGGGCGCAAATACATAATTTTTTAAATAAAATAAAAAATGTTCATGCCTGTAACGTCCAAAATGATCTTGCATTTTACAACTGTGCTGTACATACTTGGGAACAGTAGCAAGTCTAACAGTAGAATTTTGGATTGAAGCCCACCTGGGTTGGAACCCTACCTCTGCCAATGACTAATTTCTGTAACCTGGGCTCCCTACCTGTGACACGATGATAATGGTATTGTACTTTTGCTGTGTGCCCACACTTCGAAAAGCCGAAGCTCAAAACGCCTTAGTTTGAATTAAGGAAAGGTTGATGGATGGAGAAGGTGCCAGCTAAGAAGGAGGCTGAGCTCCAGATTCATCTGCTCACGGGACTTGCTAGGGGTTTGTAAGGTTAGTGGGAACACAGATGCGGAAATGCTGGTGAGGTACATTCACTGGAGGACCTTGGAGCTTGGCCAGTTATGATAAGGGGCACCAGACAGGGGGTGGGCGAGGGAGGAGATTTGGTTCTGGAGGTCAAAGCTCTCCCCTCTGCGCATGCTTCAGCTGGGCTGCATGACTTGTGTTTTGGCCTGTTGTCTCTGAAAAGCAACTCAGTATCTTGTTAAGAAGATAGAACTATTTTGAGCTGGTTCTGCAGTTACAATAACAAGAGTTACCTCACAGGAATGTTCCAAAATTCTGTTAAGGTAAAAATGTCAATACTAAGCCCAATATCTGACTAATATATGATAAGCACTAAAAAACTACTCATTGCCATTAGTGTTATTTGTATAATTAACATGTTACATTCTCTTATGAAGATGAAAACAATGCTATGTTAATCTAGAAGAAAAACATTACCCAATATATCTTTCCTAATTTAAATTAGAGCATCATTTCTTCAATATTTTCTTTCACTTTCATTTAGTACCAAAGTTTAAAATTTTTTAGAAAATAATTACATAATAACTTGAGGCCCAGTGCATGAAAATTCATGCACTGAAGGGAGGTACTTAGGTCCAGCCTGCTCCCTCTTACAGTCCAGGACCCCTCAGGAGTGGGAGGCTATCGGGCAATCAGGGGAAGGCAACGCCCTCATCATACCTCTGCAGCTGCATCCAAGGCTTTCCTGTGCCTCGGGATGGCCCTGGATGGCTGGGCAGGTGTGCAGCAAGGCCTGGTGGGGCTGAGGGGACTGGGCACTGTTATTTTGTGACTGTGTGCACAGCCATCTTTGCAACAGCATGTGGGTCAATTAGCATATTCTCTTTTTATTAGATAGGATAAACTCAATTTTATATTTAAGCAACACAAGCACTCAGATGCAGATGAACAGAAATTTGGGTTTTCCCCATGTGTAAGTAATAAAGGCTATGTCCTTCAAAAACAAAAACAAACAAAAACACCCAGAAATGTAATAACTTCTAACCCACAGATCTAATCTTCACAAAAAGGGTTGGGTACAGAGATTTTTTTTTTTTAATTTAATAAATCTTTATTGTTCAGATTATTACAATTGCTCCTCTTTTTCTCCCCATAGCTCCCCTCCACCCAGTTCCTACCCCACCATCTGACCTTACCTCACCTGCATTGTCCTCATCCATAGCTATACGATTTTTGTCCAGTCTCTCCCTGCACCCCCACACCTTTTCCCCCCCAAGAATTGTCGGTCCACTCCCTTTCTATGCCCCTGATTCTATTATATTCACCAGTTTATTCTGTTCACCAGATTTTTAATTCACTTGATTTTTAGATTCACTTGATTCACTTATTGATAGATATGTATTTGTTGTTCATAATTTTTACCTTTATCTTTTTCTTCTTCCTCCTCTTCTTAAAGAATACCTTTCAGCATTTCATATAATACTGATTTGATGGTGATGAACTCCTTTAGCTTTTTCTTATCTCTGAAGCTCTTTATCTGCCCTTCAATTCTGAAAGATAGCTTTGCTGGGTAGAGTAATCTTGGTTGTAGGTTCTTGCTATTCATCACTTTGAATATTTCTTGCCACTCCTATCTGGCCTGCATAGTTTCTGTTGAGAAATCAGCTGACAGTTGTATGGGTGCTCCCTTGTAGGTAATTAACTGTTTTACTCTTGCTGCTTTTAATATTCTATCTTTGTCTTTTCCTTTTGGCATTTTAATTATGATGTGTCTTGGTGTGGTCCTCTTTGGATTCCTCTTATTTGGAGTTCTGTGTGCTTCCTGGACTTGTAAGTCTATTTCTTTGACCAGATGGGGGAAGTTTTCAGTCATTATTTCTTCAAGTAGGTTTTCAGTATATAGCTTTCTCTTCTTCTGGCACCCCCATAATTCAGATGTTGATACACTTGAGGCTGTTCTGGAGCTTCCTTATACTACTTTCCAATTTTTGAATTCTTTTTTCTTTTTGCTTTTCTGGTTGAGTGTTTTTTGCTTCTTTGTATTTGAAATCTTTGACTTGATTCTTGCATTTCTTTAATCTGCTATTAGGTCTCTGTATAATATTTTTTTTTATTTCAATCAGTATATATTTATTTTCTAATTGGTCCTTTTTCATATCCTTTAGGGTCTCATTGAATTTATTGGCCTTTTCTAGGAAATTCTTGAAAAATCTTATAACCGTGGTTTTGAATTCTATATCCAGTTGTTTGCTTTCCTCCATTTCTTTCATTTGTGATCTGTTTCTTTGTCTCTGCATTTTTGCTGCTTCCCTGAGTTGGTAGAGTAGCTTTGTGTGATAGTTGTGTGATAGAGGCCTCGTGGCTCAGCCTCCCCAATTACCTGAGGTGGACACTTTTGGTGCATCCCATTTGGACTGAGAGCACAGCCCTGTTGTAGTTAAGTCTTAATTGTTGTTGTTATCACTAGGAGGAATTGACCTCCAGGCTGATTGGCTGTGAGGATCAGCTGTGTCTATGTTGGGAGAACTTCCCTGCTGGAGACACACTTATGAGACAAGACTTGCAAAATTGCAAAAGCCTCTGTGTTTAGCTTGGATGAGGTGGAGTCTCAGGGTGGAGCAGACAGCCTTGGCGGAAGCCCTGCCCTATAAGGTCCCTGGGTCTCAGTGTCCCTCGATAATCACTGCAAGGACCTCTGAGAGAAAGCTGCCCTTGAGTTTTGCCCACTGCCAGACAGTCCAGTTTCTTCCTGAATGAGTCTGAGTTCCCAGAAACTTACCCAGAACTGGAGTTCAGTGCAGTCAGAAGCTTTCATCTCTCTCCTGCTTTAGAAAGCCAGCTGCACACTCAGCTGCGTATGCACTCAGCAGTCAGTCCTCTCGCTCACACAGGCCTCTGGAACGCTGCCTTCTGCAGCTCCCCTGAGTCTCAGTGTGCTTTCTCTTTTCCTGACAATCCAGATTCCCCCAGAATGGGTCTGGGTTCCCAGATTTTCACCCAGGACTGGAGTTCAGTGCAGTCGGGAGCTTCTGTCTCTCTCCTGCTTGAGGAAGCCAGCCACGCACTCAGCTGCCCATGCACTCATATACCTGCCCTCTCCATGCGTGCACACATCTCCATACTTCAGTCTTTTGCAGCTCCTCTGAATCTCAATATGCTTTTCTCTTTCCTTCTAGTTGTAGAATTCCCACTCAGCCAGCTTTCCTGTGGTTCTGAATGGTGTCCATTTTGTTTTTTAGTTGTAGTTTTCATATAGTTGTGTGAGGCAGCAGTTTGGGTGTTTACCTCTGCTGCTTTCTTGGTTTCTTCCTGCAGAGATGTTTTTAAATATATTTTATTGATCTTTTACAGAGAAGAAGGGAGAGAGATAGAGAATTAGAAACATCGATGAGAGAGAGACATCAATCAGCTGCCTCCTGCACATCCCCTACTGGAGATGTGCCCGAAACCAAGGTACATGCCCTTGACTGGAATCAAACCTGGGACCTTTCAGTCTGCAGTCTGACACTCTATCCACTGAGCCAAACTGGTTTCCGCAGTATTTTTCAAAAATGTATGTATCTTACAGTTGATGTTTCATGGTTCACTTGAGAATAGTTTTTTTTTTCTTTCTTACTGGTGCTTAAAAAGATGATGGACATCCAGGGAGTGTTAGATTCAATGAAATATTTGTTCACAAATAAATACATGCCTTTGGTCATAAGGTGGAATTGCTGAAAACATATAGGAGGAACTACACATTTCCTTAGAACTATTGGCTTTTCTCGCAACACAAAGAGGGTTGGTAACCAACCCTCTTTGTATTGTGAGAGAAGCCAATATTATCTAAGACTTTTGGTAACAAAAATTAAGAAGAAAGAAAATGTAAGAGGGGTCCATCAGGAATATAGGCTAATCTGAGTTCTTTGTTTAATGTGGTAACAGATGAATTAGCACTAATTTGAAAATTATGTTTAATGAATTAGATAATTAAAGTTGATTGTTTTGTATTAGCCTGTTATTTTCTTGCTGGCAGGAAAGTTTCCTGAATAAGAGGTAAAGCTGAAAAGGAAATTAATAAACAGGGGCAGATGGTGTACAGTCAAGTGGATGCGACTCAAGTCACAGCAGGACAGAAAAAGAGCATACTGATCTGGCCACTTAATCGTATGAAAGAAGATGTCGAAGAAGAGTTGGAAAAGTGTCTGGTGGCAGAGCAGGAATGGGCATGGCTCTAAATCCAGTGCTCTTCAATTCTTATCACTATTATCATGCTACCTCTCTTAAGCAAAGTGTGCAATTTTCTTGGCCCTTGGATATCAAGACTTGAAAAAAGAATTTCTTTTACAAAATTTTCATAATATAAGAAACTTAAGTATCTAATAGTTACATAGTACTAGCTACATTTCAATATGATTTTTTTTTCCCTCCATTTTTTCAGAAGCACAGATTTGTCTTCGGAAAAATAATTCATGTTACCTTGGGAAGGAAGTTTAACTTCAAGTATTAAGCCTTTCATTTCTTGACAATTTTTTAAAGCAAAACAAACAAACAAACAAACAAACAAACAAAACAACAATTTAAGTTGCTTTCTTATGACCATGGCAAAAATCCAAGACCATGGACAAATCTTGTGGTGGTCATGGTTTAAAGATCATTAAATGTATCTAAAAAAAAAAAAAAATCTGCCTTACCAAATTAAATAAATAAATAAATAAATTAGAAAAAATTTTTTTACCACAGATTCCAGATATTTAGATGCACAAAAGGATGTGTAGGTGATAAAATAGAACATTTTTTCTTGGGTTTTATTCCAATGGTAAACATTACTTAAAACCAGTATGATAAGGTGACATTGACAGAGAGCAAGGATCTTATAACTAAACTAGAGGCCCAGTGCACAAAATTTGTGAATGGGTAGGGCCCCTAGTGGCTGCCAGCTGCCAGCCTGGGTCTCCCTTCCCCAGCTGCCAGCTGCTAGCTGGACCTTCCTTCATTCTGCACTGCCCCCTGAGGTCAGCACACATCATAGCAAGTGATCAAACTCCCAGTTGGTCAGATTTCTGAGGGGACACTTTGTACATTAGGCTTTTATATAGAGAGATAGGTAGTTAAATTGGATATCCATTGGGGTGGGGGAGGATCTTAAACCTACCTTTTATTTAAAAAAAATTTTTTTTTCAAGTAGACTGCAGGTCTAAATATGAGAAGCAGAACAATAAAGCTTCCAGAGGGTAACACAATTTACTAATGGCTTCGGTCTAGATAAAGATTTCTTAAGGAGGACACAAAAAACACTACCCTTAAAGGAAAAGACTGGTAAACTGGGCTACATTAAAATAAAGAACTTCTGAACTTATATGCATAGATGCATAACCCAGGACACAGACAGTGTGCTAGGCCTGGGATGAGGGTAGGGCAGGGTGGAGGGGGTCAATGGTGGTAAAAGGGGACATCTGTAATACCCTCAACAATAAATATGAATTTTAAAAAATAATAAAGAATTTATGTTCTTTAAAAGAAATCATGAAGAAAGAATAAGTGCAAGCCACCAGATGGTAAGAAAATATGTTGCTTGATCTGTCTGGCTCAGTGATGGAGCACAGACCTAGGAACCAAGAGGTCACAGTTCAATTCCCAGTCAGGGTATATGCCAGGGTTGCTGCTCAATCTCTGGTGGGGGCCATGCAGGAGGAAGCTTTTCAATGATTCTCATTGCTGTTGTTTTCATCTCTCCTTCCCTCTCCCTTCCTCTCTGCAATCAATAAAAAATATATGATATATATATATATATATATATATATATATATATATATATATCATGCCCATAACCTGGACATGTGTTCTGACTGGTTCTTAGGTCATTACCTCCTGGTTCTTAGGCCAGTACTCAATCACTGAGCTAGGCTGGATGGCCTGTACTGTTTTATTTTCTAATATCAGAATTTTCCCTGGGAATTATATTCTGTGATATGCTCTGATCATAAAGTGAAAAATTTAGTATCTCAGATGTTTAGCAGACTATATTAGTTATCTTTTTAAAATCTCATCTCTCCAGGGAATATGTATGACTACATTGTCACTTGAGTTTGATGGAAAAATTAAAGAGGAAAAAAAAGGCCTAAGAGAGGAACACTAGGCAACAAAGAAGGCAGTCCTTCTTTAATGTTACTCCTTAGAGCTCTCTCACTGATATAAAAATGGACTGTGGGACACCAGCAAGGAACCAACTTTGTGGAGTGTCTTATCTCTTTCAGACCACTAGAGGGACCAACTAAACTACCAAGTTAGAAATTATCTCTAGAGAAGAAACAAATCTGCTGTTGAGAATGTATTTCTGAGATTGGTACTAGCTGAGCATTTTCCAAATGTGGATGACATCTCCATCAACATTTAGAGAACGGCTAGGAACCTCTTCCAGCTGCTGGGAATTGAGGTCTAGAGAAAATGAGAAATCTTGCCCTATTAGAGTCAATGACTTCCAGGTCTCCTACTGATGCTCAAGCAAACATTTTTATTTCTAAAGTACTCAAGCTTATTACATGGGAATAACAAGCTACAGGAAATGTGATTTGAGAAAATTATTAGCAAGTTAAAGCATGAGTTATACATAAACTGAGTGAGGTATAACCCTAGTAGTAATAATAATAAATTAGCTAACCATTTATTATCACAAAGCACTTCTGTACCTGACACAGCAGCAAGTTCCTTCATGTGTTTTCACATGTTTTCTCAAGTTTCCTGGGTTTATCAGTGAAGGAGGCTTAGAGATGAGTCTCCTCTACTCAGCATTGTCCATCCAGATCCTACACCCACATTTGCCTGACATTACAATCCAATCTAGCGAGTTATGCTTCAATGACAAGAATTAGATATATTTTTTTATCTCTTCTTCACACATTGCTTCATTTTGATGGATTTTCAAATTGCCACAACTAGGTCTTAAGATGGATAGCAATAAATAAATAAATAAATAAATAAAGATTAAAAAAAAAAAAAGATGGATAGCATTGCCTAGCCAGGGTGGCTCAGCGGTTGATCATTTATCTATGAACCGGAAGGTTGCCGTTCAGTTCCCAGTCAGAGCACATGCCCAGGTTGCAGGCTCCATCCCCAGTGGAAGGCATGTAGAAAGCAGCCAATCAATGATTCCCTCTCATTATTGATATTTCTATCTCTCCTTTCCTTTCCTCTCTGAAATTAAAAAAAAAAAAGTTTAATACAAAAGATAGATAGCATTAATTTGGGTGGGGGTGGCCACTTTTCTGGCTGTCATGGGTTATGGCTATCAAAGGGTTGTTTAGATTCGACAGAGCACCTGGTGACAGCATGCATGGGAGAAGGGAACTTTCTGGGAGATTTTGATGTGCTATGCAAAAAATGGACCTTCTATTTTTTTCCATTTAAAAGTATTTCCTCATCTATTATCCATTATCTTATTTGTCCTCATAATACTCATGTGTATTAGATAAGCATTTATTAGCATCCTGATGTCAGAGAAGAAATTGTCGCCTTAAGTGTGAAGTGATTTGCCTGACAGAGAACATGCTGATTGCAGTTCTAGTACAAGAACTGTTTGATTCCTTTCTTTTGTGTGTTTAATTGAGCTATATATTATTTTCCTTCTGAAAATCAGATTTATTGAGTTACACTTTATATACCATTAGATTCATCAATTTTAAATGCAACAATTCAGTGAGTGTTGTAAAATGTAATGCAACTGTGTAACCATCACTACAATCAAGGAACAGAATGGCTCCTTCTTGCCCTCTGCAGTCAAGCCCCTCTCCCTGCCCCCACACCTGGCAACTACGTACCTGCTTTCTGTCACTCCAGTTAGTCCTTTCCTGGAATTTCATATAAATGAAATCCCACATTCTGTAGTCTTTCATGTCTGCCATCCTTTGATTAGCATAATGCTTTCAATGTTGATTCAGGTTATTACATGTATCAGAAGTTAGTTCTTTCTTATTGCTGAATAGTATTACATTGTATTGACTGTACCATAACTTGTTACCTAGTCATTAGTTATTGGACATTGGGCTGTTTCCAATTTGGGGCCATTATGCTAAAGCTATTGTGTACATTCCTAATAAGTCTTTGTGGGGACATGCAGTTTTGTTTTTTCTTGGGTAAATAGGAGTGGAATGGCTGGGTTGTATGGTAGATACATGTTTAACTTTATTAGGAAGTGCCAGACAGTTTTCCAAAGTGGCAGCAGCATTTTAAATTCCACCAGCAGAATGTGAGTTCCAAGTGTTCTATACCACGTTAGCCATTTTAATAACTGTATTGTGATATTTCACTGGGGTTTAATTTCTACTTCATAGTGACTAAACTTCAGTTTTGTGTGGGTTGGTTTTTTGTTTTGTTTTGTTTTGTTTTTTACAACAAAATATGGTGAGGAATAGAATTGGAAGTAGGAATTATAGTCCCTCGCCTCATAAACAAGTTACTTAATCTCTCCACGTCTGGATTTCCTCATTAAATTGTGGTTGATAATAGTATGAACTTCATAGGATGGTTGTAAGGTTTACATGAGTTGAATATGTGAAATGTTTAGAACAGTTCCTGGGGCTTGATACATGTTTAATGAATATTAGCTGGGTGCATTGTTATAACATGATCATCATTTTTTGCTCAAAAGGGAGTGGAATATTGTTGCTATGACATCACAAAGATGATAAATAATCCTTCTGGAACTGTGAGTCTGTGACAATTGTTTTATAGACCAGGAGAGAAATTGTAATAAGGATGGTTTGGAGGCATGTCCACTTCCTCTATCTCCAGAGACTCCAGATACCATACCCACTGGCAGGAAGCAAGGCCTTGGTTAACTGATTTCCATACAGAGAATGGGAAAACTCATTTAAGGAGCTACAGACAATGGCAACATTGGGGTTGTAGTAAAGGTAAAAGAGACAAAAACAAGAGAAAAGCAGGTCAGGATATGCCTCAAGGACGTAAGGAAGGAAGGAAGGAAGGAAGGGTTAGCAAGTAAAGCAGGTTAGCCAGTGCAGGCAGATATCTAAGGAGCAGGCTGGGACAGGCTAAAGAAAGATCGTGGGCAGCTCTGGGAATGATGATTTGGATGAAGTAGGTAGACAGGATGGGGAAAATTAGAAGAGCAAAATCTATGCTCAACTAATGAGAAGATCCAGGGGATCCTGGAGAATTAAATTGGGTTTGGGAAAAGGGAACCTGGTAGTTTCTGTAGGCTAAGATAGAATCTTTTCCAAAATATACCAGTTTTTCCAAATTGAGAATAGAAACTCTAGTATACTTGCACAAAAGCCAGCAAGTGTTATTGCAAATAAAACAGCAAAACGTTCATGGTGGATGGAGTAAGCCTACACCAATGACAGAATGTGGGTGCAAGCCCTTTGCAGAAAATTCTCCACCTTTACCTTGTACTCACAGAGCTTCAGGGGCTGAGTGACCCTGAGTCATTGCCCACCCACTGCAACCTTCCTACTGACCCCTAAGCCAATCAAGATAGTATCCACTGTGGCTTGTTTGGTTGCCTTTTGTGTGTTTGTTTTTGTAATATGATGTTTTGACATCTTCAAAGAAATCTTTCTGCTTGGGGAGGGCCTACCCCTCCCAGAGCTGACCAATACTTATTGACATCAAAGGGCATGCTCTCTGATGTGCAAACTAACCAGCTCAGAGCCCTACTTTCTCCATCTGGCTGGGCTGCAGAAGGAAAAGTCTTCTGTCTTCCTCATCCCAGGCCGATTTCAAGGCAGAGGCCACTCCTAAAGCCAGAGCCTGCCCACATTTTCAAACTAGTCAATCCTAAATAATGTAGCTTGCCATGTTTTTGTCGACTGTTAACTATCCTGTACCCACCTAAGTAATGTGTCTACCATTTTACTTTTTATCCAATCCCAGCTTTGCTTTCTCTGCCTCACTTCTATCACCAATGGATTTCCTATAACCCACTGCCATCTCTTCCATTGATTGTAGAGTATAAAACAAGGTGAAGAACTGCCATTCTGCAGAGCATTATCCCAATTCGTTGAGATTCCGGTTCTCAGCAATTGTCAACAGTTTGGTTTAAATAAACTCACAAAAATTCTTGGAAGGAAGGAAGGAAGGAAGGAAGGAAGGAAGGAAGGAAAGAAGAAAGGAGGGAGGGAGGAAGAAAATTTAGATTTGACTTGTTTGGCTCAGTGGATAGAGCGTCGGCCTGCAGACTGAAGGGACCCAGGTTTGATTCCAGTTAAAGGCATGTACCTTGGTTGAAAGGTGTGCAGGAGGCAGCTGATCAATGTTTCTCTCTCATCAATGTTTCTAACTCTCTATCCCTCTCTCTTCCTCTCCATAAAAATAAATAAATAAATAATATTTTAAAAAATTAGCTTGCCCTGCCTTGCATTTCCCCCCAGAAACCCAATAAAGGACAAGGCCTAAGAGCTAGTCTCGCCACACTCACCTCCACTCTGTTTCCTGTAGTGAGCCATGCCTCTTGTTTCTAGGGAGACTGGGCAACAGTACACTTTCCTTTCAATAGTGTTGACCTCTGTGTGCTATCACTCACTCCCCTTCGCCGATTAAGTCCTGGACACAAAACAAACTTCCCTACCACTACTTCCTCTTCACTTGTTTCTGAGTGCTTTTTATCCTCCTGTCATTCCCCATCACTTTACATTCAGCCCCAGGATGTCTCTACTTGCCCCTTACCCTGACCCTTGACCTTGAATCCCCTTGTCGTCCTGTCTCCCCACCCTCCCCCCGCCTCATCTCACTTCGGTGTCTGCTGCCTCTCAGCTGAGGAAAGGTACAGGGCAATGGTAGCATCCATCCCTGCCCCTGAGTGCACTACCCTGCCCCTGAGTGCACTATCTTCACTGTGAGGATCGCGCAGCTCATGGCCACCTCGCCTCTCTCACCGCTCTGACTCTGCCCAGCTAACGGGAATGGGTGGGCATCAAGCTTGGGTCCTGGTTCCACGTGCTCTGGCTCTCTTGGTCCCACTTTCTCTGGGACTTCAAACAAGTCAAATACATATGTTACCTCCTGCTTTTTCATCTGAAGGAGGCAGATGAAAAAATGCCCTCCTTCGCGGGGAAGATGTGAGGACGCAGTCGAAGCTCCTCCAGGGTTTGAGATCCTGCCCGGTGGGGTCGGGGCAGACCAGGCAGGCTGGAGAGCTTGGCTGCGGGTCTCATTGCCAACAGCTCCCAGGGAGCTCTGGGCTTTCGCAGTCATTTCCTGGCGGCAGGGACTGAACTGAAGCTTGGTGAGGTGGCCGTGAGCACTGCACGCCTGCCTGCGTGAAGGGCGCCTCAGATAGAAGTACAGCTCTCTCTTCATTCCCACTCCCTCCTTTGGAGGCACCGATGATTAATGCATGCCACAGTGGATGTGTGCATGTTTCTATGGCAAAGAAAGCAAACTGCGAGAGAGGTTTCTCTTACATTTTCAAACTTTCCTGTATTATTTGGCTGGAAGAAATCACTCGCTAACTTATATCTGTACATATGCCTTTGAAGTGACAAAAGTCCAGCTCAAAATACAGTGCATCATAAAGACCAGGGTAAGGGACACTGAGGAAAACAGATGCTGCCAGCTGAAGGTCCACTGTGTAACTTTCAATGTAACCATTTTACGCAGGAGGAGGGGCTGTATTTACTACAGCAAAGAGCAGGCGACTGTTTCAGAATTGGGATGGGAAAGGAGTCCAGGGGTTTACAGGGCTGAGGATGACAACAGTCTTAACCCAAATTCTCCGGAGCGGTGAGGTGGGCAGGAAGGTGAGGTTGGCAAGCCCCAAGTTTAACTTTCTGTTTCCATTCTTTTATACTCTCTATGATGTTACTTCACAGAATCAACTGAAATAAAAAATGGCAGAATACCTCTGCTATGCGGTTTCAATGTGTGCCCCTCGCCCCTCCCCAAATTCATATTGAAATCCTACTTCCCATAGAGGATGGTATTAGTCAAGAGGGCCTATTGGGAGGTGCTTACATGGTAAGAGTGGAGCACTGATGAGTGGGTTCAGAGTTCTTTTTTTTTTTTTTTTTGCATTTTAATTTCTTTATTGATGGAGGTATTCCATATTTGTCCTTATCCCCCCATTACCTTCCTTATAAAAGACACTGAGAGAGCTCCCTAGCCCTCCACAGAGAGGACTCAGGGAGAAGGAGCTGGCTGTGAACAGGAAGAGGGCCCTCACCGAAATGCCACCATGCTGAGGCATTGATCTTGGACATTCAGCCTCTAGAACAGTAAGCAATAAATGCCTATTGTTTACAAGCTACACAATATGGTATATTTTTATTATAGTAGCCTGAATGGACTGAGACATATACTAAGATGCTTTGTTTCTATAACTTTGAGCTGGATATATAAGATAATTGAACAGGGAAAAATCTGAGGGAGGAAACTCAGAAATGTGAACAGTTAAATCAGTGGTTCCCAACATGGGGCACATGCTCCACAGGCAGGGACAATGATTTCTTAAGGGGGGCAATTTGAGAATGAGTTATTAACAGTGAATTTTTTGCATTTTTTATGGTTCTAAGGGCCTTGTAGATAGTATATAAATATAAATTGTGACATATTTATGCATTTCCGTTCTCTATTATTGTTTTGAAACTATTTGCTGTTTTTTTATTTCACTTATTATTATTATTATTATTATTTTAACAATTTCTTAATGATTTCTTCTTCAGTCCTTCAACTGTCCTTTCGTTCTTTTATTTTTCTGTTTCATAAATGCCATGTTCTTTGGAAGCTTGTTTAGACCAAGTTAATGCCTTTTAGGCTTCCTCCATGTGAGAGGGTTTCACTTTTTAGATAACAAGAATTATATGTCACAGAGGGAGGGCATCAGGATTTTAGAGATGCTTAGGAGGAGCATGGTCAAAAAAAGGTTGGGAACCACTGAGTTAAGTCAAGCTAGACCCAACTGCATTCGGTTCCCACAAGTGAGAAATACCTTGCCTCTATTCCATGAATGCTTTTTTAAAATATCTGTTTGGGGTGTGTGTGTGTGTGTGTGTTCCTTTTCATTTCTTTCCTTTCTTTTTTCCTTCCTTCCTCCCCCCCCCCCCTTTCTCTCTCTCTCCTTTCTTTCTCTGTCGTGCTTAGTTTCCTAACATACAAGTGAGACCTAAGGTAGTTACCACTTTTGCCTAACACAATTTCATGTCACCAGAGGTAACAGGCACTCATTTATTTCTAGGATGTTCCAGGAGGAAGTGTTTTACTTGGGCCTGACTATAGCTCACTTGTGCATCAAATTCCCTCTCCCAGATAAACCAGTGTTGGCAGGTCTCCGTCTTAGTCAAAGTGCACAATGTCCTTCAACACCAGGTCCAGTGGTGACTGTGTCTCTTGCACACAGGCTGTGGTGTGTGCAGGCAGGAGGATATTCTGAGAAGCTTTATATAAAGAAGTCTATCATTGTGAGCAGACCACTAAAGTAAAGCATCATTTTGAGGGGCTGGCCAGAGAGCATTAATGCTGACATGACATTCACTGGACACAAACAGAGGAGAGCAGTAACCAGTGGAAATTTAAAACAGAGTACAAGAAAGAGCCTGCTGTAAGTGCTGGCTGTATGGCTGCTTTCTGAGAAATGTTGACTGTGTCTCTGAACCTATCTAAGCCCTCATTTCCTGGTCCTAGAGAGCATCTACTTGAGGTGTTATAAAGATGGGCTGTGGTAAAACATGCAAAATAGTCATACAAGGTTTTGGTACAGAGTAGAGGCCTAGTACAGTGTGGCTGTTAGAATTATTATTGTTGTTATTGTTATTTACTCTAAAAAGGAGAGGGTGACTGTATCCATTTTTATTTTATTTATTTATTTTTCAGTTAATCCTCGCCTAAGGATATACCAATCAATTTTCCATTTATTATTAGAGAGAGTGGAAGGGAGGAGAAGAGTCAGGGAGGCGAGGAGGGTGCAGGATTGAGCCTGCAACCAAAGTACATGCCCTTAACCCAAATCAACCCCGTAACCCTTCAGCCCACAGTCCAAAACTCTATCTACTGAGCCAAACCAGCTAGGGCTATATCCATTTGTATAGGTATTTATATATTTGATGGGTCAATGAGGATTTAAAGAAATTTTATTTGAACAAACACAAGATCTTGGCACAAGCTGATACCCAACTGTCATCTCATATTGAAAATGAGGAAACTGGGCAAAGTATTAAGAAACTTTCCCAGGGTCACATAATAAAGACAGAGCAAGTTAAAATTCAAGCCTAAATACTATAATTTGTTTTGCCTTGATAGCTGAATACCTCCAACACAACTCCTAGCTTCTTAGAGACATCCACGCTACTCACATTTCCCTAATATGATACCGTCCTTTTCAGTTGTCTGGAATGTCCTTTTCCTCCTCTTCTCAAACCAATAAACCTTTGCTCAAGCTTCAGGTTGCAGCGCCAATGTTATCTTATTGGATCCTTTGAGGCTTTTCTAAAGCCACCCCGAAAGTGGGTCTCACAGCACTGGGCTCATGTCTGTCATTATCATAACAATGGATCTGGGGTTTGCTTGGAGATACTGTCTTTCTCCAGGGCTCTTACCTTGATGTCTATGGGGAGGCAGCAGAGGGAGGTCTGTGAATCAAGCAGATGAGTAAACATGTGAACACACACAGAGACAAAAGTGCCCACACACATACCTAGCAGTGACTTGATGTGACTTTTCCCCAAATCGTCTTGGTGAATACAGTATTTTTATGTCTATCATGGCTGCTTCTGTAGATAAGCACCATACACGAATCATTTTGCCATGATCTGTCAGCAAGCTTCCCACTAGCAGGGATTTTTAAGAATGTGCCCTGCCATTCTGAGGAGGAGCATCTGTCTTTGTTTGCTTTGGGATTGGCTTGTGTTAGAGGATGTCAAAGAAAATCAGAAAGAAGATATAGCAAGTATCTGTTGGCTTTGCTTTTCACTGTCAGAGACAGAATGCCAACAACCCAGTGCTTTTTGTATAACAACATTCTTGCCAGGGGAAAAGCATGAAGCCCAAAAGGCAGATGTAGCAGCTCATAGCTGGTTGCAAGGATATGTTAGTGTAGGTCTTTTCAAGAAGAGAAGGTGGGAGTTGAAAAGGCAAGATTTTACCAGAATTTGGTCTACCCTGAAGCAGCAGCCTGGTCTTAAACTAGCAACAACATAACTGGTAAAAATTGTGTACCTTAAAAATGGTCAAGTTAGTGTGTGGTTTGAGTCATAGGAGGTGGATTAAAGAAGTAGCTCTAAAAAAATGAAATTATTCTATGATGGTTGACTTTAAAAAAAAAAAGATTTTATTGATTTATTTACAAAGAGAAAGGGAGAGGGATAGAGAGTTAGAAACATTTATGAGAGAGAAACATCGATCAGCTGCCTCCTACATACCTCCTACGGGGGATGTGCCCTCAACCAAGGTACATGCCCTTGACTGAAATCGAACCTGGGACCTTTTAGTCCGCAGGCTAATGCTCTATTTACTGAGCCAAACCGGTTAGGGCAATGATGGTGGACTTTTAAAAAATAATATTTTGAGGCATGAGATGGAAGAATTGCAAGCTTCTTTATTCAGCCAGTTAATGCCTTCAAAACATATTTTTATTTGACATTTCAAATCCAAAATCTTTGAAATGCTGAAAAGTTTCGTCTATAAACCAAACTCCTTGGGTATCTTTTGAATAGATAGAACACCTATAAGGCTTGGCAGCACTGCTGAGACTAGAGGATATATCTTTATGCAGAAAGCTCCACAACCTTCAGCAAGGTCAACTTCATTAATGCCAGGGCCTGGGGTCATTGACTTCTCGTAAAGTTTCCTCAAGAAAGCAGAACATGAACTTCTCTTGTACAAATCTGTGATACAGAAATAGGCCTAACTTGAAACTCCACCTAACTCTAAAGTACTTCTGCTCAGACAACCTGAAAATTGAAACAGGTTTCTTCATCCTTCCTTTGTTGACATCAACAACATCTCCTCAGTGAAGATGAAGCTCAACAATGCAAATCCAGTGGAAATTAAAGGGCAGAAATCTAATTCAGATCCTGTTGGAATAGCATGGTGTTCTCTTGTCACTAGCCCACTGTGCCATCTGTGAACACCAAGTGATACTGTTTGCTACAACATGCTGTAGCGAGCCCATCTTTTCAGCATGTGTTACCTTTAAAACAGAAAGTCTGCAGGAAAGTGCATGTGCTGCAAGGCCAAAGACCCCTCAGGAATTTAGCTTCTCATTCAAGCTGAGAGAGAGATGACTTCTTATGGACACTGATTTTTTTAACAAAGCTAAAATATATTTTAGGTTTTATTTATACACTTTAGATTCTTTTCTTCTCCCTATTTTTTTTTTAGACCACTACCTGAAACTAATTTTGCAGAGAAAAGGCACAATCTATCTATATATAAATATATAAAATAGAAAAATATGCTAATTGACTGGAGCGCAGGAACAGGTCGGCGGGACAGGAGGAGGTTTCGTGAATAGCATGAGGGGCGGGGCAGCAGGGCCCTCCATACACCTGCCCTGGAGGAGGGCCTGATCAGCAGTGGCCACAGCTGTTTCAAGGGCCAGCGGGAGAGGCAGGGCCCAACTGTTAATTCCAGGGTAGATGGTGCCACAATATATATAATTGCAGGCTGGGCTCCTAGTTATTTATAAAAGTATTTTGATCCAGTGCAACAAAATAAGTTGTGGACATAATTTTGCTTGTAATCTTATATAAATACTAGAGGCCTAGGGCATGAAATTTGTGTGTGTGTGTGTGAGTGTCCCTTAACTCAGCCTGCACCCTCCAATCGGACATCCCTCTCACAATCCAGGACTGCTGGCTCCCAACTGCTCACCTGACTGCCTTCCTGATTTCCCCTAACCACTTCTGCCTGCCAGCCTGATCACCCCCTAACCATTCCCCTGACAGCCTGATTGATGCATAACTGCTCCCCTGACAGCCTGTTTACCCCTAACTGCCCTCCCCTGCAGGCCTGGTCACCCCTGACTGCCCTCCCCTGAGGGCTTGATCACCCCCAACTGCCCTTCCCTACTTGCCATCTTGTGGAGGCCATCTTGTGCCCACAGGGGGGCAGCCATCTTGTGTGTTGGAGTGATGGTCAGTCTGCATATTACTCTTTTATTAGATAGGATAGAGGCCTGGTGCACGGGAGGGGGCCAGCTGGTTTGCCCTAAAGGGTGTTCTGGATCAGGGTGGGGGTTCTCTTGCGGCATGGGGTGGCCTGGGTGAGAGGCCTGTGGTGGTTTGCAGGCTGGCCACACCCCCTGGTGACCCAAGAGGATGCCCTGGTATCTGGGATTTATTTATCTTCTACAATTGAAACTTTGTAGCCTTGAATGGAGCCAAGCCTTTTGCTCACTATGTGGTGGCAGTCATTTTTGTTGGGATTTACTTACCTTCTATAATTGAAACTTTGTAGCCTGAAGTGAAGACCAAGACAGGCCAGGCCAAAAGTTTGGCTTCCTCCATTGCCAGGGGTAACCCTAGCCTCCTGCTCTCTCCAGCTTCGTGGCTGCTGCCATTTTTGTTGGGATTTACTTATCTTCTATAATTGAAACTTTGTAGCCTTGAGTGGAGGCCTGGGCCCACCAGGGTGTGTGGAAAGCTTGGCTTCCTTCATCGCCAGGGAGACCCAAGCCTCCCTCCTGCTTACCCTGTGTCTGCAGCCATCTTGGTTGGGTTAATTTGCACACTCACTCCTGATTGGCTGGTGAGAGTGTCTTGTGAGTGTGGCTTGTGGGTGTAGTGGAATGATGGTTACTTTGCATATTACTCTTTTATTAGATAGGATCTCTGTGAAGAAAATCTCTAGATTTCTAAAGCCTTCATGATGCCTAAAAGGTTAACAACAATCATGTGAAATTATAAATACCTTGAGTGAGTACCATCTCTGTAACCTGCCACCTGCCCACTATACCTGGAAGAGTGACTGACTGCTCTTAATACCCAGGGATATTAGTCATATTAGTCATGTTTGTTTTGTTTTTGTTTTCTTTTACTTCCTAAAGGATATTGATCAAAGAATCAATATTCTAAATAAACAGTTATACCCATCAATTTCAACTTTAAAACTGAGTGTAAACCTTTGTTGATATATAAGTATATTTTTATTAACTTCAGAGAGGAAGGGAGAGGGAGAGAGAGATAGAAACATCAATGATGAGAGAGAATCATTGATTAGCTGCCTCCTGCACACCCCACACTAGGGATCAAGCCTGAATCCTGGGCATGTGTCCTTGAATGGAATCAAACCCGGGACCCTTTAGTCACCAGGCCAACACTCTATCCACTGAGACAAACTGACTAGGGTCTGTGTGTAAATTTTTATTCCTTATCAAGGGAAGGAAGAAATCTTCTTTATTAAGTATCTTATACATTGAAGAGGGAAGATCTGAATAGAAGGATGGAAAACAAAAATGTATTTTCTATGGTTGATACCACAAAATAGTCAGGGAGAATATGTTTCTGGTACTGAGTTTCCATATGGGATTCATTAAAGTCAAAGTCTTTAACAATTAATGTAAATATAAGGAGGGTATTGATATTGTTATGGTGCAGGTTATGTCCCACCAAAATTTGTATGTTGAAGTCCTACCCCCAAGACTTTAGAATGTGACCTTATTTGGAGACAGGGTCTTTAAAGATATAATTAAGTTAAAATAAGGTCTTTAGGATGGGTCCTAATCCACTATTACTGGTGTCCTTATAAAAGGAGAAAATTTGGACACAGACAGGGACAGATGGAAGACACAGGAGTAGAGAGCCATCTATAAGCCAAGGAGAGAGGGCTGGAGCAGGTCCTCCTTTAAGGCCCTCAGAAGAAACCAATCCTACCTAGACCTGAACCTTGGCTTCTAGCATTCAGAACTGTGAGACAATACACATTTTTGTTATTAAGCCACCAGTCTGAGATACTTTGTATGGTAGCCCTAGAAAATGAATACAGGTACACAGAATACATCCCAAGGAACTCCAGGCAAAGTCAGTGAATCCAGGCTAGGGGACTCTGGCGGAAACACTGAGCTTGGTACCTAAGCAGACAGGATGACTACTCTCTGTAGTGCCCACTGCCTAGGGAAAGGACCTAACATAGATTGGCACCTCTGAGGTTCCAAGTTTTAAGTACCTTTGTCATACATTAAATCTATTAGAGAATGTGATGCCTCTGGTGTAGGAATCAAGACTTATAAGCTCTTTGGTTATTGTATCACAAAGAAAGTTTGGCTCAGTGGATAAAGAAAGGTTGGCTTGGGGACCAAAGGGTCCCAGGTTCGATTGGAGTCAAGGGCACCTCCTCAGTTTGCAGGCTCCTCTCCAGCTAGGGGTTTGTGCAGGAGGCAACCAATCGATGTGTTTCTCTCATATCGATATTTCTCTCTGCCTTTCCCTCTCCAACTCTCTCTAAAAATCAATGGAAAATATCCTCAGGTGAGGATTAACAATGAAAAAAAAAAAGAAAGAAAAAGAAGAAAAGAATTATGTTCTGTAACAGATAATTATTTTCCTTGTTCCTCACATAAAAATATAACATCATAGTGACTCTCACTGTACTCTAACCTGTGAGAACAGAGCAGATTAATGGGTTTGGCACATTCCAACAGTACCACCCCTTTGTGACTTCGTAGTTGGGATTCTAAAAGGAAGTTTGAGACCAAGGGAATAAGGTATAGGGAAAAGTAAGAGTGATTTGATCTATAGTCAGCCTACAAACAAGAAAAGAGTTCTGAGATATTCTAAATTAAGAGTGCAGCAGCCAGAGAGTGAAAGCACAGTTAGCCTGTGGATCAGCTCTGGGAAAAAAACAAAAAAACACAACAACTGCTCACATTTCTTTACATCTGTTGGAATTTAGAATTCATTTCAAGGTGATTATTTCTATGATTACCCAAAAGAAAGAACAGCCAGTCACCACAGAACTTCGAGTCTCTGCTTCTTATCCTACATAATAAAAGGCTAATATGCAAGTTATCCCTTCAACCAAAAGTTTGATCAGGTGTTCAACCGGGAGTTCAACTGGGAATTCGACCAGGTGGCAGGGCTGGCCAGCCAATCGCCTGTAGCTCCTCCCCTGGCCAGCCTAGCCCAATCGGGGTGGGGTGACCAGATCCCACCTGTGCACACATTCATGCACTTGGCCTCTAGTTTACACATAAATTTTCCAATCTGCTGCCCGCAGCAAATCCATAGAAGCAAACACTTCTTTCCTGTGACCCAGACCCAGCTGCACCTACCCCAGAACTGGCCCCCTTTGATCTGAGCCAGAGTCTATATTTATCAAAGTGACTGAGTGATGACAAAGAGGGCCACCAGGGGAACACCAAGTTTGGGACAGGAAGCAGAAGCCAAAGGGAGGGAGGAGCCTAGTCAGGAGCCTTTAGTAGGGTGTTTTGGGGAAAAGGTAAGGCAGGGGAGATAGAACAGTTTATGATGGGCTAGGTGGAGTATTTTCAGCTGGTCTAGGCCTTGAGGGGAGAACAAAGTTTGACTCCACCCTTCTTTGATTTCCTGGCTGGTTATGAAAACTAAAACTGATAAAGATAGATTAAGAGGAGAAGAGCATACAAATAAATTAATGTAAGTTTTATGAGACATGGGAGCCTTCATAAGGAAATGGAGATGCAAGTGAACAGTTAGACCTGTGCATTTTGATGCTAGGTCTGCTGCTGGAAATCATGTCTTTTTATGGGCTTGTAAGTGAAAGGTTCAGAGTGGCTAGAGTCACACACCTATGACATGAGGCCATAATGAATCAAAAGAACTTTTCTTTCTGGCACCTGGGTGCAGGTGGGCTGAGTCTGAAAAAGAAATCAGTGGAGACTGAAGGGAGAGGCAAGTTTTTATTAACTTCTGTCAGCTGCAAACACTCCTGCCAGCAAATCATGCCTAGTCATTACCTAGGCTTTGCGATGCTCAAGGTCTCAAGCTTTCTGCAGGATATCTGCTAAGCATAAGTTTCCTCTGCCCAGTTTTATTCTCTTTAACCCTTCCAGTGAGTGAGGAAAGAGTGGTGACATTTATTCAGGAGGAAAGAGAAGGCTGCTCCTGGGTTACCAAAGCCCACTCTGTCTGTCCCGCCATGGAAAAAAATCCAATTTTGTCTTCATTGAGGCAAAACTAAAGCCAGTGACTAGAATTTCTGTTTCATAATAAAGCTTAGTCCTTTGGAGCCCAGGCAATCTATGATGGGGGTGGGGTTTGGGATGGGGTCCCAGATGGCTGCTAGACCCACCTGATTGCTATAGATAGAACACGCAAAGAAACAGGGTGAGTACATGTTACTGGGCAAGAGTGTATTACTTCAGGAGACAGAGAATGACTTTGTTAGCTGGGAGTAAATTATCTCGAGGATGGGAAGGACTAGCAGCTTTTTCAAAATAAGCAATCAACTTCCTGAGCTTCCTCAGGCCTGTACAGGGTCCACTTTCTAACCAATCCATTCTTTCCCTCGGTGACTCTGACAGGTCTCTATGATCATCTTGACTCCTACTGCACATGCCTCATAGAAGCACCTTCCCCACCATTTGTCTTACCTTCTTCTGCTCCCCTCACAATCTGGTATGGAAGGGCAGGGCGCTCGCTACATGGGGAAAGAGAAGGGTGTAAACCCCCCATGGCAGGGAAATACTGCAATCCTCAGGAGTGTGTGAAGCTGATTAAATAGGCTCATGCTCCCTATTAAATTATGCTTAATAATCTCTCCCTTTGCTCCTTTCCTTTATTAACATCTAACACTAGGTTTGATGAAAAGTATATAGTTGTTCTTTAGTATTTTGTGTGGATCAACTGGATGAGCCTGTGTTCTTAGAGCTCCTTAATGTTTACACTTTATGTATATACCACATACTATGGACAAGTTCTGTTTACATGTCCATTATCTTCAGCATCATACAAGTTTCTGAAGAGCTGGGACACTATATTATCTTCTTTGTACCTGAGTTATAAGCATGGTCCCTGACAAAAATATTTGATCTAAATAGAAATACAACTTTGCTTTTGAAAATCTAATCAAATCTGAGTTATGTATTATATAAACGATTCCTGCCGAGTATCTTTTACTGCACTGTGGTCTTTTACTGGGTTCATGGCCAAGTCTGCATGGCAGAAGTCTACTGTATTGGTATTCCATCTTACAAGAGCAATATAAATACCTTTGTGTGTGCAATAAAAATGTATTCATCTCTTTCCCACAGACACTATTTCTAAGGTCAAATGCTTTCTACATATGATACTACTTAATCCTCTCAAGAACCCTAAAAAGTACATATCATTGCCATTTTGTCGGAATGGAAGCTGAGCCTGGTTAACTAATTCTCTCGAGCTCTGATAGCTAGAAATGTTGGAAGCTGGGATTTGTTTTTATAACTGTCCAACTCCAAAACTCATGCTCTTTCCAATTTGCCTTGTTGCCTCTGTTCTGAATCCAATAATGTATTCAAAGTCCATATAAAGTGTCCTTTTCAGTTCATTATCAAATTGTCCCTTTTCTCAGCTTTCTTATGCAAAGATGGCTTTGACAGTAGAATCATGATTGGAGTGGCGTGGAAGAACAGAGCTAAGGAAAAGGACAGCATTGGTCCAAGGGGACCCAATTTGTGAAAAGTGGTCATGACAACTCCCACACTTAAAAATTCTCTAGTGGTTCCCCACTGGATTTTATTTGTTCAACAAAAATTTAGTGAGGACATACTAAGACACAGATACTGTTCATCACACTGTGGATATAGCAGCAAGACAGAAAGACCAAATACCTGTCCTCAGGATGCTTACATTCAGAGAAGTGATGGGGTAAAATCATGTTATATGTGCATGGAGAAAAAAATAGAGCAGGCCAAGAGGTTTGAGAGTGCCTTTATTGGAAAGCCATCATTTGGCCATCATCTGTGTATCTCACTCTCAAGACCACACTCAAATGTTCCTTCTGAAGTTCCTTCTGTCTCATGTTCCCACACACCTCACTGTTACTCATCTTCAAAGCCACAAACATATGATCTCTTCCATGACACTCTCAAATTCTTCTCTGATACCTTAACATCTTGTTTGCATGCCAGAGTATTCGTTTTCCAAAAAAATTAAAAATAAGAAGAGCAGCACTAAACTTGTGCTTGAATGGAATATTTCATTTTCCGAGTTTAGAACGGTTTTTATACAAATATCTTTCTTCATACATACATCGATAACAATTTTTTGTGTTAAATTAACTTCCTTCTCACAGTCGGTGTTGGAATAGCAGCTGCACTGAAAATTTTCAGCAAACTGTTTCAGGTCATCCACCGAGGGTTGCCCTTTTATTTTGAATTTTCCATTTTCCTTAGTTTCAATAGTGAGATGCAATGGGTTCAGATGGAGATACTCACTGGAATCCACGTCTTTTCTTGTGCAGTATCCTTTCTCCTGGCAAAACACCTGGTTACACATTTTGGCTGCTAGGGTGATATTGATTATATAAGGATTCATTATGGTAGCCATGTAATTCTGTAGGTTTGTGCAGGCGGCCTGTAAAATTATAAGAAGGTCAGCATATCAAAATCCAACTTATTTCATATGTGAATGTATTCACTGCAATAGGGCATTGCTAAGGAAACATGAAAGAACAGAAACAAAAACAAAAACAAAAACAAAAACAAAACACAACAGACCCAGCAAGCGTTAAGAAATATTTTACTTTTCTTACCTTAACAAACAAACTTATCCTGATTTTTGGTAACATTTATAAGTTTCACATGTTATTTCATGCCACCGAAATAATTGACTGATTGAGGCTTAACATACCTTAACCTTGATCTTCTTTAATAATTTATAAACTAGTGGGGTGAGGGGGAGGCAGAATGTGCTCTGGGGTCCATCTTCATTGGATTGGACTCCCAATGAACTTGTAAGTCTCACAACCCTTCTACATCTTAGTTTCCTATCAGGGTGACCTTGAGCAAATGAATTAACCTGGCTGTGCTTTAGCTTCATCATCTGTAAAATAAGAATAATTATAGCACCTACCCCATGTTTTTGTTGTGAAGATAAAGAGATATGAGGTATATAAAAGTGTTTGTCCCAGGGCCCAGCATATTATTAGTTAGTCTTCAAGGAATTAGAAATCAATGTAATAAGTACCACTTATTAAAACTTGTCAGCTAATTTTAAATAGCATTGGAAAAAAGGGATTTCTAAATTGCTAGCTCAAATCAACTACACAGGTGCAACTGAGTATACTTTACATTAAATGTTATGTAAACTCAGTTCAGGTTATGGATGAATTATAACAACTTTTTTCCAAATATACTTATTTGGCATAGAATGAGTGATGAACTAAAATGATTCCTCTTGATAATAGTGCATTCTAAAACTGGGACACTGTCTTTTTAAAAACATAGGAGATAATCACTCTCTTTCTTGAACAACAGTATGGAGCTGACTGTGCTAGTCCTTCAGCAGACCAAAAGAACTGGTGGTGGTAGGTCAGCGAGCAAGTCAAGGAATCTTGGCAGCTTTCACTTGAATCTGATTCTTGTTACCTTGCTTGGAGTGACACCATAGATGGTAGGCAGAATATAGGCCTTCCAAGGATGTCCATCCTCTCATCCCCTGGAACTATGTGACTATGTTAACTTGCAAGGCAAAAGAGACTTTACACATGTGATTGAGAGTATGGACCTTCAATTGGGGAGTTTATTCTGAATTATATCAGGAGTCCTTCAAAAGGAAGAAATTTTTCTATCTGGTATTTTTTTTTTTAATTGCTGGCTTTGAAGACAGAGGAGAGAGCCAAGAGCTGAGGAATATAGTGACGT
Source organism: Lasiurus borealis (assembly GCA_004026805.1). Lineage (NCBI taxonomy): Eukaryota > Metazoa > Chordata > Mammalia > Chiroptera > Vespertilionidae > Lasiurus > Lasiurus borealis. Next base: position 39,475 of record PVJN01002942.1, on the reverse strand, counting down.
TTAGGATTTTTAAATGACCATTAGCCACAGTCAGTCAGAAAATAGAGATCTCATTACTACAAGCAAGAGGATATTGTTTAAACCACTGCTTGTTGTAATCTGTATGGCAGCAATAGAAAATCTCTTTTTGTAAATTGATTTTTTAGAGAAAGAAAGGGAAAGAGACAAACATCAATGTGAGAAACATCCATCAGCTGCTCCTGTACACACCCCAGCAGGGAGTCAAACAACCTGCAGCCTGGGTATGTGTCCTGACCTGACTCGAACCTGCCATCTTTCGGTGCATGGGATGATGCTCCAACCAACCACACTGACCAGAGCAAGAAAACTTCTTCCTAATTTTCCAATAGTTTTGCATGGTGTTTAAAATTTAACTTCTCTCCACTTGTATATAGACTCACATGATATAACCCTTTTTTTAAGCACTTTAATAACAGCTTTATTGAGATAATTCACATACTCTAACCCTTCCTTCTTCCTTTACAACCTTCCCTCACCCACTCTACCTTAGTTATTTCACAAGCATGTCAGTTTCATTTCAAACTGCACGTACTGTTCTCTCTGCTTGGAATATTCTTTCTTCTAGTTTCTAACATGGTTCTCTCTATTGTGTCCTTCAGCTCATAGCTTTAACTAGACAGTGCCCTTCTCAGGAACCTTTTCTATCTTCGTGCATCTATTTCAATTCTCTGCATAATTCATATAACACCAAATATTTTTCTTGTGTGCCTATTGTTTATATCCCTCCAACTTTAACATAAATTCCATGAATGCAGGAACTTTGTCAACATTCTTCAATACTGTATTCCCAGTGCCAAGAATATATGAGAATGTATACCAAGTTCAGATGACATTGCAGTTGTCCACAGAGACAAGAATTAAGCAAAAAGTGGAATTAAAGAATGAAAATAATTTGAGAATCATTAGCCTACACAAGGTGTAGTTTTTGAAAAGATCTAAAACTGACTTTAAGAAAAACACTAGTAAGTCCTGGTTTATAGCATTTTATTATCTATGGTGTAAATACTCCTACCATTACAAGTTTTAACCTACCAATCTGACATCACTGAATGCAAAACCATTATACAGTATGGTAGCATGGTGTGCAATAACACATCATTGCATAATATTTCTACTTACAGAAACAATGGGTGTGAACAACCCCAATAAATGAAATAAGTAATTGATACATTGTGGGTATTGATTACTTTATTTTTAAACATAATTTATTTTATTCTAAATTTTATAATTCAATTTTTAATAATTGCTGTGTTGAACAACCAGTTCAGAAAATTTGTGAATATTGAATAATCAGGTCTCATGAGCTGGGACCAATAGAAGCTGGCTCTATCACACCAATGGATCTAATAAAATGGAATGGAAAGAAATACTTTGCTTACATTTGGTAACAATTGTTTTAAGTAAATTGAAACTGAATTTTCAATAACCAGTTTCTCAAGTTGTCAGAGAATCTCAGGAAACATGACAAATAATCTATGATTATGATTACAAATGACATAGAAAAAGAGGAGGAGTAATAATATAACTAGCATTCAGAATTATCATAAATTTGGAAAATTGGCAAAAATATATAACATAGAATCCATAGGGGGCAATTACAAGGCAATGTTATTAAATAGAAAATAATGACATTAAAGTTGAAAGACTGTCCCTTTATGAATAATACTGAAGACAGTCTGAGTTTCTTGATAAAATATTGTGAATCTAAAATAAAAGTACAAGAAAAGTGTGGCAAATAGTATGTCACATCATTCTACTAATTAAGGAATACTTGATTCACTCATTATCAGAATAACAGGGAGTTCTCAGGTTATAAAAAAAAAGATAGTACAGAAAAATTTATAAATGGTCCATCATAACCAATCAAGGACCCTTGAAAAATAAGTTTATAGGTCTGGGAAGACGTCTAATGAAAACTAGCAATATACTTAGGTGAATCATAATATTTAAATAATTCTCTGACATATGAAAGATTTTGCAAAAGGAACATGTATACCGTTCTCTGAATTTATATTGTATGCTATTTTTTATTGGAGATCAAAGCAGAGCCAATAGAAGTCTACCTAATAGGCAAAAGGGCTATTATCTTGAAGGTATTTCACAGAGATGACTTCTGTTAAGTACTTTTATAAATGAAATAAAAATATGACTGATCTCTTTAAGGACAAGAGATCAAAGGTCTCTTGTGGTCTTAGAGTACAGTCTCTTCTCTATGAGTCATAGGATAAAACCCCTGAGTCATGAATTTTATTAGATATTCTTCATGGCACCTACATCACTAGTACATCCATCAGAGAAAAAGTTTAGCTCCAATGCAATAGTGTCCATGTGACAGCTTTACTCTTGCTTTGAGACAAAAGGATCAAAGAGGTGGAAGATAAAGCCTGAGATGAAAAATCAAAAAGGATGAAAGTAAAGGAAGAGAGAAAATGATGAGGCCATCATAGTTAAAGGTTTTTTTTTTTTAACTAAATAAAATGCTTCAGGAGAAAAATGAATAAAATTCATATTCTATAGACCAAAACAGACATTTTTTTTCCCTCATAAAACAAGGTTTACTTAAAATTTTACTTAAAATAGACACCACTAAATATAACCTGAGGAAAATAAAGAAAGGTTCCTTTTCCTTCCAGTTAGGGAAGCTTTGAATAATTTACTAATATTTTCAAAAAATAACTCCCAAGAATCCCCATCCTAATTTACTCTTTGCCCAGCCATCACTATGCTACTTCTAAAGTCTTTCCCATCTCAGAGGCAATTTCTTCAAGCCAAAAACCTTGAAGTCATTTTAACCTCCACTCTCATCTATCCAACTTACCCAACCCCTCAGCCAATCCTCTCAGTTCTACTGCTGAATTATATTCAAAACCCAATAGCTTCCTTTCTCTGATCCCACTTTTGCCCCTCTAAAACCTACTGTCGTTCTTCTGAAATGTTCATCAAAAATTGCCACTCTTCTGCTTAACATTGTAGTGGCTTTTCATATCTGATTAAAAGCCTATTTCGGCCTATAAAGTCTCATCTCTGATCCTTTGTTATTTCACACCCTTTAACACTCTCTTCCTTGCTCACTGCACTCCAGTCACATTGACTTTCTTGCTTTTTTTTTGAAAAGCACATTCTGGTCTCAAAGTTATTGCACATACTATCTCCAGGTATCTAGAGACTTGGTCCCTTATTTCTTTCAGGTCTCTAATCTAACAGGACTTCAGAGAGGCCTGTTCTATGGCTACCACAACTTAAATAATACAATTCCATCACTATCTTGCCTATAGTGCTTCATTGCTCTTCATTGAAGTTAAACATCAGTTATCTGGAATATCCAATCTAATAAAGGAGAAACATGCAAATTGACCATACCTCCGCTATGCCTACCAGCCAATTAGAGTGAGTGTGCAAATTAACCCAACTAAGATGGTGGCAACCATGGAGCTGGAGTAAGCAGGAGGCTTGGGTTGTCCCCGGAGATGGAGGAAGCCTAGCTTCCCACCTGCCCTGGCCTGCCCTGGCCTCTGCTCAAGGCTATGAAGTTTCAATTATAGAAGATAAATAAACCCCATATACCTGCTTTCAGCCGGCCCTGGACTCCACTTGGGTCACTTGGGTCACTGGGGATTGTGGCTGGCCTGCAAACTACCACAGGCCCCATGCCCCAAGAGAACCCCCACCCTGATCCGGGATACCCTTCAAAGCAAACCAGTCAACTTCCACCCATGCACCTAGCTAATAAAAGAGTAATATGCAAATTAATATCCAACAAACAAAATGGCTCCCCCATATGGACATAAGATGGCCACCACAAGATGGCCAGCAGGGGAGGGCAGTGGGAGGGACCAGGCCTTCAAGGGAAGGCAGTTGGTGCAATCAAGCCTGCAGGGGAGGGCAGTTTGGGGTGACCAGGCAGGCAGAGGAGGGAAGTTGGTGGTGACCAGGCTTGCAAGGGAGGAAACTTGGGGGGCAACTGGGCCTGCAAGAGAGAGCAATTGGAGGGGACCCAGGCCTGCAGAAGAGGAAAGTTGGGGGTAACCAGGCCGGCAAGGGGCAATCGGGCTGGCAGGGGGAGTGGTTAGGGGGTGATCAGGCTGGCAGGCAGAAGTGATTAGGGGCAATCAGGAAGACAGGCAGGTGAACAGCCAGCAATCCTGGATTGTGAGAGGGATCACAAATTGGAGAGTGTGCAGGCTGGGCTGAGGGACATACACCCCCTGTGCACAAATTTCATGCACCAGGCCTCTAGTCTATACTAACCAAAGGGTAGTATACTAATTAGACCAGACGTCTTCCAGACTATCATCCATACATTTTTCTGGACAAAGCCACAGCAACTTCCTGAGGCTCAGGCAAGCCACAGATGGTGGCGGCTGCTGCCTAGGGCCACCCCAAGCTTGGGCATTGAGGGTCAGGTTGAGGCTCAGGCAAACCACAGTGGCTGCAAAGGCCGAGGCTCAGGCAGTTGCAGCTGCTGGCATTGGCAGCAGCAGAGGTATGATGGGGGCATCGCCTTCCCCTGGTCATCCAGTTGCTTCCCATAGACTGTGGCTTAGGCCTGCTCCTCACCATCAGTAGGACATTCCCTGAGAACTCCCAGACTGTGAGAGGGTGCAGGCCAGGCCGAGGAATCCACACTGCCCCTAGTGCATGAATTGTTTGTGCACCGGGCCTCTAGTCCTATATAATAAAAGCCTAATATGCAAATTGACTGAACAGCAGAATGACTAATCACTATGATGCACACTGACCACTAAGGGGCAGATGTCAATGCAGGATCTGCCCTCAGCCCGCAGACCCCAGGCCAGCCACTATGGGTGCCAGCAGGGACCCATTAATTGCCCTGCCTGTCACCCCACAGATTAGCCCTGATCACTGGCTGGGCCTAAGGGCCCTACCTAAGAACAAATTTTGTGCATTGGGCCTCTAGTTATGTATATAATTTTATATTTCCACTTATGAGAATATAGGTTCATGATGAAAGGACTTTGTTTACTGCCATAGTACTAGCATCTAAATAATTACCTGGCACTTAATCAATAAGCCAAGGGTTGGGAACTTTTTCTGTAAAGGATGACAGTAAATATTTTGGGGTTTTAAATGTACTAGAAAAGCAGCCACAGATAACAAATGAGCTTGACTATGTTCCAATTAAATTTTACTGATAGACACTGACATTTAAACTGCACATGATTTTCATGTATTATGAAAAACCATTTTTTTGTTTTTTAAAATACATTTAAAAAATATAAAAATCACTCTTAGCTCATGAACTGTACAGAAAGAAGCAAGCAGTAGGCCAGATTTAGCGTATGGACATTGCTTGCCCACCCTTGCAGTAAAACTGTCACCGAATCACTAAATGACTAAGTGGATAAAGCAGTGTTTAATGAACAGTAATTGAATAAGTGAAAGAAGAAATGAATGCATTCATTATTTTGAAAAGAGATATAGCAGTGGTTCTCAACCTGTGGATCATGACCCCTTTGAGGGTCAAACTATCCTTTCATAGGGGTCTTCTAAAACATCCAGCATATCAGATATTTACATTACGATTGATAACAATAGCAAAATTACAGTTATGAAGTAGCAACGAAAATAATTTTATGGTTGGGGGTCACCACAACATGAGGAACTGTATTAAAGGGTCGGGGAATTAGGAAGGTTGAAAAACACTGAGATATAGCATGGTGTAATAGAAAAAAAATCAACCAAACACGTCTGAAAACTGAGATTGTAGTCCTGGAGAACTTCAACTAGTCTCACTGAATTTGTTTTCTCACTGAAAAACAAGTATAATATTTTCTGCCCCCAAAGTAACTGTACAAATGATAGTATGATTCAGCCAGTACTAATTAAGCACCTCCTGTTGTATGCCCAGTATATTGTTTATTTTATTATTTAATATCTCAACAATCCTCAAAAACATTAAAATTAAAAATGTTTTCATCTATGTCTTATCAATTCAACTTACCTCATTTTGGCTTAAATTGAAGCTCCCCCACATTAACATTCCAGAGGCACCTAGAGAAATAGTTTCACCAAGTGTATGTATTAGGTCCTCCTGGCAAATGAGACAGAAAAAGCAGATAGGAATAAAAGAAAAAATGTTATACATAAGACAATAACCCCAAAGCTAAGAATGACCCAACAAAAATAATTTAAATTTTACATACTTTTCATGTATTATGAAATACAATTTTTCTTTTGTTTTCCCCACTATATAGTTCCATCTTTCACACTAGCACTACCCTACTATTAAAAAATATACAGGTATTCTATTATTTTTAGTTACTTCTATTGACAGTAGAGACCCATGAAAGAAAAAAGGAAATTGAGTTAAAATATGGCCTATACTACCTAATCTTCCATGGTTGCTAAGATGCTTGCATTAAAATGAAATGTATTTTTATTTTACATGCATGTGATAATGCAGAACTATATATGTGCATATTTCTAAGAGATATTAAAAGCTAAGTTTCATTCCCTTCAAAAATGATGTTAAGCTGAAAAACTTTTATTCTCCAGAGCACTTGACATCTTGCTCCTGGCATATAGTTGTCAGTTTAGCTCAAATTCTCATTAAAATATTTTTAATGATGTTAAATTCTATCACACACTATTTGTGGGCTCTATTTCATAGTTATCACACCTTGATTTGCTTACCTGATTAAGGAATTTTGAAGAATCATCAGTAAAAACTGGGCGAGTATATATAAAAATCGGAAGTGGCTTATTTTTATTGGGTACTACAGAAACCCGAATGGCTTCCTTAACACGGTTACGGACAAAGGGTGCAGCTAGTGGAGAAGATGTTAGGATGGTATTCAAATAAACGGATGGGAAAAGGGCAGTGCTTTCATTCCACAACCAGTTGAGCTCATCATTTCTTTTCTTTTCTAAGTCAAAGCAAGTGCCATTGTAATTTGGTTTAGTATAATGATGATTGTAACAATCAGGAAAAAGATAATAACCCCATAAATGTTGTGGTCGAAGTTTTATTCCCAGTTCCAAAGTGTTTATCATGTACTCCCTTCCTGCTTTTTCATAATTTATTTTGGCTAGATTGGTGGCTTGTACAAGAGTAAGGGTTGCATTTTGTTGCTGAACCAGCTTAATAGACTCATTCCTGTAAACATCTTTAGGTTTCCAGTTTCTTGCCCAGATAGGCCTCCATTCTTCCCAATCAATGACAGCCAAGCCAGGCTTGTCTTGTGGTATGTAATACTCAATGTCTTGCATAGCTTTATTCAGATGTGCTTTTAAGTCACCCAGCTGGGGGATTCCTCCATTCTCTTTGTGGCCAGTCTTATCTATATGAGGATATAAGCCAAGTCTATCAACATAAAATAATGTAACATCTTGTCCTACAGAATCTTTTTGAGGGTATCCTATAAAAGTGAAGAGGCTCAAATCTATCGACACATTGAACTTCTTAGGACAAGGATCAGTTGGGGCATTCCAACCCCAGAGGAAAGTAATATCTGGGAGAAAGGGGGTTGCTCTGTAGTCCTTAGTGAAGCAACACGGAATCAGAAGGAAGATGAACACAACCTGAGATGCTCCATTGGACCCAACAAAGCTCCTAAAGAAGATATGCTTGAACCTTAGCACTCCCATGGCAAAGAGCAATGACTACAAAAGTCACATTTCTTCCTACACACTTTGGTTTATCCAATGTTTGATGCAAGATTTAAGCACAGGAGACAGACTCATGGACTGATGCTTCTTTGATGGGTAAAAGTGTAGAACAATATTACTTTTAAATATTATTCTTCCTGCTTTATGTTTTAGGGAGATATTGCAAGTTGCTTCATCTATAACTGAAAAAGAAAGAAATATTGAATCTGTTGTTATACTATATTTCTGTATCAGAGATTGTAAGCTTTACCAAGTTCTTAACTTTAAGTATACAGAGTTTAACTCAATCTTTGAAAATGGAAGACTCCTGTATTTGAATTAATGAAGTCATCTCTTATGTATCATACAAACCCTATAATAGCGAACATTTGTCTCCTTTTCCCAAATCATTACTGTGCAGCTGTGACAGGTGTATGCAGTTATTTTTCCTCTTGCCTTCTCTGTTGTGCAGAATGCTGTACTAATCAATGCCTTACCAAAGACCCTTAAATAAAAATAATTTCCAAGTTGAACCTCTCATTCCTGTTTTTTTTTTAAAGACCAATTTACAGTATTCTGCCAAAAATTGAAAACAACCTCTCATAGAATTGTGAGATTTTTTTTTGTAGGAGGGGAGGGGGCAGAAACAAGAAAAGGCAAAATTCACTTTTGAAAAAGTAAGTTTAAAGTTTCCTAAAACTACTGACTGTCAAAATCGCCTATTGAAGTGGTATTTGGAACAGAGGTTTATTGTATCTCAAACTAATTTACTCTCATGTTTAAAGTTAATAAAACATTTTAGGACTTTATATCTTCCCCCATATAATTCCTTTCTCACAGTCTACCACCCATACTTCAAACCCCTTTTTCTCTTTGTCTTGCCAACCTGAACAATTTATCATTCTTTCTTTAAATGATATATAAGCTCTCAGACCTATCCCATGCTTCATTTCTTTTCTATAAAGTCTCCCATGCCAAGTAAAAATATTAACACCAAATAATTTTTTTTACATTTTCTCTTGGGTCAGTTTAATTCTCAAGCCTAGTCACAAAATCGCCTCTCCTACAGAATTTTACATGGTCAATTTTGTTTTTAATGTCCTCCGACTCAATGTGAAGGAATTTTCTTGTCTCAACAAGAAACCCTTTTGATGATGTGGTTTCAACAAAGTTCCAATAAAGAAGAAATCCTCTTATAGCACGTATTAAATTACCCAAATTTAGCAAACAAAGATGTTGTCATTTTAGTATATATTTATGGAACTTGGACACTTGATAAAGTATATACAGCATAAATATATGCATCTGTCTGCATCAAGAGGTCTATTAACTATCAGTAAAATTTATATAAGACATTAAATCAACCAAATTTTGACCTCACTTTAATATGTATATATATAGAAAATAGTAAGGCTTATATCTGGTGTAAATAAAAATTTTTTAAAAAAATAAAATAATGGTGCCAAAACCGGTTTGGCTCAGTGGATAGAGCATCAGCCTGCCGACTGAAAGAACCCAGGTTTGATTCCGTTCAAGGGCATGTGTCTTGATTGCAGGCACATCCCTAGTAGGGGGTGTGTAGGAGGCAGCTGATAGATGTTTCTCTCTCACTGATGTTTCTATCAGTAGAGCTCTCTATCCTTCACCCTTCCTCTCTGTAAAAATTCAAAACATATTTTAAAAAAATAAAAAATAATGGCAAAGTCACAGAATTCTTTTGTATAGACATCTATCAGTGAAATATCATAAAATAAATGGGTTTGCACCTGTCCTATTAGCAATAACCAGTGTTTCTCTTCCATTGACTAGTTAAGATGACTTTTGTTTGAATTGCCAACATCATAGTTACTACTTCTACATATGGGATTATATCAAGGATCCAAATAGCACAAACAGAAAACACCTATCTGTTCATAAATTACTTTTGTCCAAAGGTGATAGGGATCCAAATGGCACCAACATAACTAAACACATCTAATAATGCTGAAGGTAAACACCATTCAAGAAAACTATGTGAGCTCAGCTTCACAAGAGAGTGCAACCGGTATTTTTTGCTCTGTAGAGATCCTGTAGCAATACTTGGCTTTTAAAATGACCACTTAGGATGCATACTGATTTTTTTTTCTTTAGGATAGGGAACTGGTTCAAAAATCTCATCAGCTTTAAGTGATTTGTTAGTTATCTTTCTAAAAAGCCTTGTTTTGTGGTCTAGCTTGAGAATGCACATATTGTGAAAGCAAAACTCTGGCTGAAGTCTCAAGCAACCAAATATTTCCCCCAGCATATTCATCTCTTCCTCCACCTCTGAGGAATGTGTGGCGACTCAGTCTAGATCAATCTTTAGCCAGCATCTAAAGAAAAATATAACCCAAATCATTTATTATTCACATGAAAGTCCTATTTCTTTGAAGAGGAAAGGTTATGTGGTTACAGGTTCTTAGGGGCATAAGTATCTCAGTGGACCCTATTTTACAGTTCTGGTGTAATCCTCTTTGCCCTGGACACTTCTTAGCTTTTCTTCTGAGCCCAGAGAGACATCTCTCAGAGACTGCTTCTACTGGGCAGCCTTGCCAAACAGATCAGACTGTTAAGGTGTTGATCTCTGATTTCCACCAAGGCTACTTTAAATGTATCAAGGCTCTCACAAAAAATTGTACTTATTATTTAACACCACTCCCAGTTTGCTTTCTTTATTTTTTCTACGGAATAATTTTGTTAAAATCTTTATTGTTGAAAGTATTACATATGTCCCCCTTTGCTCCATCATGCCCCTCCAGTTCACCCCTGCCTCAGATCCTCACCACCTGACCAACCATGGGTTGTACATATACACTGAGTGGTCAGATTATTATGATCTCTGAATGCATAATAATCTGGCCACTCAGTGTATATCCTATATAATAAAAGGCTAATATACAAATTGTCCCCTCAATTAGGAGTTCGACCAGCAGGCAGGCTAGTCACCTGTCCATGTCCCCTCCTCCTGGCCATGCTGGCCGGACCCTACTCATGCACAAATTCATGCACTGGGCCTCTACACACACACACACACACACACACACACACACACACCACACTGAGTGGCCAGATTATTATTCATTCAGAGATCGTAATAATCTAATAATCTGTCATCCACTGTATACATACAAGGTCTTTGATTGATTACCTCTCACCCACCCACCCTCCCCTGCCTTCGGTCTAAGATTCCATACTCTGTTTCAAACTTCCAAGCTTCCATGTCTCTGGATCCACTCTGTTCATTAGTTTATTTTATTAATTAGATTCCATGTATGAGTGAGATCATATAATACTTGTCTTTCTCTGACTGACTTATTTCACTTGGCATGATACTTTCCAGGTCTCTCCATGCTGTCTCAAAGGGTAAGAGATTCTTATGTTTCATGGCTGCATAGTATTCCATGGTATAAATGTACCACACCTTTTTTATCCATTCATCTTCAAATAGGCAATTGAGCTGTTTCCAGATCTTAGCTATTGTAAATTGTGCTGCTATAAACATAGGGGCGCATACATTCTTTCTACTTGGTATTTCATGTTTCTTAGGATATATTCCTAGAATTGGGATCACTGGGCCGAATGGCAGTTCCATTTTTAATTATTTGAGGAAACTCCAAACTGTTTTCACAGTGACTGCACCAGTCTACATTCCCATTAGCATTGTACTAGGGTTCCCTTTTCTCCACATCCTCACCAGCACTTGTCATTTGTTAATAATCGGTGATGATAGCCATTTTGACAGGGTGCCAGTTTGCTTTCACATTTGAAATGTCCCCAATTTCCAGGACTGTGACTAGTACCTGAGCAATTAGTTGAACTGGTGAATGAGCAAATCTATCTATTCATCATTAATCCTTTCATCAAATAAATTTTCTTTTATTCAGTTCCAATCATTCTTTCAAAGCACAAGTTCATCTATTACAAAAATCCAATTGTCTTATGCTACACATTAACAAGTTAAAAAATTAAAGAGGTGACAACTATCAACTTTAAGTAACATTACTTTTGACCTTACATTATTATATGGAAAGTAAGATGTATTTTTTTAATTTTTTTAATTGATTTCAGAGAGGGACGGAGAGGGAGAGATAGAAACATCAGTGATGAGAAAGAATTGTTGATCAGCTGCCTCCTGCATGCCCCACAGTGGGGATCAAGCCTGCAACCTGGGCATATGTCCTGATTGGGAATCAAACTGTGACCTCCTGGTTCATAGATCAATGTTTACCACTGAGCCACACCAGTAAGATGTATTTTAGAGGTTACAAATTATCAGGGACTATAAAGATAATCTAATCTAATCTAATCTAATCTTATTTTCTCAGAACTGCCCCAACTGCTGCCATTTAGCTAATGATGTCATACAGTCTAAGATTAGAATACTAGTGCCCATAGCAGTACTAGTAATATTCGTTGGTGTCTCCTTTTACAGTGTCTTTTTCCACTCCCTCTTTTTGCATTGATTTTTAACCTTTCTCTATCTTAACAGAATCTTCCACCTCATGGCCCAGCTCCTGGCTGAAGGGTTAGGAGCTCAGATCCAGAAAATAACTGAGACTTTATTTCTGTTTTCAGCTGTATTATGTGACAGCTGAAGGATTAAAATTATATAATCATCAGGTATCATTTAACTCTAAAAATACATTGGTAATACCTAAATCAAGTTAACATTGATGTGGGCAATGCTGGCTAGGAAGCTCCAGAAATCTGAAGCGAAGTGTTACTTCCCCTGGACCACCTACATTATTAAATCTTGCTTATTACGGTTTATTTGCATTTACTCCAAACTGTAAGACAAGCAGCTGTCATAGGTGTGGAGAGCATTGTTTTTAACCAATAGTACCCAGAAAATCCAATATATAATTGGATTAAAGGTCTCTCTAAAAAAATTTAGGGTTGTGAAATCCTAGTCCAAGAACACCAAGGAAATATTTATCATGGATAAATATTGTTCTTAGACAATACAGAGAAGTTTGGGTGTAAAAACAGTAATCTAAATCTCCTTTAAAGAATGTGGCCAATGAAGTAGGGAAGCTAGGAAAAAGAAAAATTCACTTCAAATTGTAGTAATGCAGTAAAAGTTGCACTTACAATTGAATTGCCCCTTTATACCAGAGATCAGGAGGCATGGAGGGAGATCAGGTGCTTCTCATTAAAGGAAACAGAGGACCCCTAAGTCTACCCTTCTCCAGGAAACCTCAGTTAGCTCTCCACATGGACATCCTCTATGGCCAATGACATCTCTAATTACAAAGAGGATTTTTGGATAACTTCACAAAAGTAATCCTAGACACACATGGAGGGTAATTGTAAACACAATTATCCAAGAAAGTGGTATAGTCATAAAATTGATTGTAGTAAGCATTTTTAAAATAATAAGTAACATAGACTGTAATAGAGTGAAATAAAAGAGGATAGGATAGGAAGCACTGGAATGCCATCACATGTAGTAAGGAAGAGTATTATTTTATGAATCTTTTCTATCAGTTATATATTTATATATGTATGTACTCACAATGCAACATGTATTTTTTACTGTAGATCAAACCTCTTTGATATACAGAAGCTTTGGATTCTGACACATGTATTTGGTGTGTTTTGTTTTGTTTTTTTAATCCTAAAACCATTCCTTTTCTAATTAAGTGATCTTGGGCAAGTTATTAAATCTCTTTCATCTCTTCAGCAACCAGAATAGAACCCTTAACTGTCTGATGACTCCTTGAAGTAACTCTTATTCAGCAACCAGAATAGAACTCTTAACTGTCTGATGACTCCTTGAAGTAATGTTTGTAAGTGACCAAACAACTAGACTGATCAGCTTAGTGTTCTAAATGAAGCACAAGAGGCCTGGAGTCTGGCTTATTAATGTTGTAGCAATGTGACCTTGGCCAAACTAACTGCATTGCACTTTAGTTGTTGCTTTTGGTTTTGTTAATCCTCACCCGTGGATATTTTTTCATTGATTTTTAGACAAGAAAGGGACATAGAGAGAAACATCAATGTGAGAGATACACATCAATTGGTTGCCTCTTGCACACACCTTGACCAGGATCCAGATTAAGCCTGCAACTGAGGTACGTGCCCTTGACCAGAATTGAACCCAAGACCCTTCCGTCTAAAGGCCAGTACTCTATTCACTGAGCCAAACTGGCTAGGGCTAATTGTTTTTTGTGTGTTTTTTTATTTTATTTTATTTTAAGCTACCTAATTCTGGTGTTCTTGCTCATTACAAGGCCTCTAGTTAAATGCTTACATTTGAAGTGAACAAGTCACTCTCATTACAGAGATAAAAGTATGAAACAAACACAGCACATTTTCTGAGAGGGGGCCTGGATATTTTATTGTCTAATACAGTATAAAGATGATGGACCTTTTGCTTATATAACTAACCATCATATTTTGCTACTAAAATCAAACTCATTTGAAAAAAAGGAATTAAAGCTTACTCTAAATATCTTCAAATGAATGCATTTAACTAGACCCCATTGCAGGGCTTGTACCTCTAGACCGCCTGCCTGGTCTTGTTTAGATAATTTTAAAAGAATAGTGATATCTTTTATTAACCTTTTCATTCAACATTTTGTATATTTACTCCAAATGATTAATGTGTTAGCATGGCAATAGTTTGCTAAATTTTGATCAAGAAAATAAAAATACTACATGCACATTTACAAACTTTCCAATGTTTAGAAACATTGTCTATATTATTACCCTTTGATTGGAATATCATATTTGAGAGACACATGCATAGATTTAGATATGACCAGACAACTTTAAGGAACAAAGACTGACTTTATGGATGCTAATAAAGGGACCTTGGAAAAAATCAGCCTGGTACATGGCTTACAGGGTTACAGCAGCATTATCAGATGAGAAAGGAAGGTTACAAGAACCTCAGCATATGTGGGAAAACTTGAGGGTAGAGGAGTAAACCCAAATCTAAGGTCTTATAGGCAAAGTCTGATAGCAAATATTTGGCTTGGCTTCTCAACGTTTAGAGCAGCAGTTCTCAACCATTTTTAATGCTGTGACCTTTTAATACAGTTCCTCGTGTTGTGGTGACCCCCAATCTTAAAATTATTTTCGTTGCTACTTCATAACTGTAATTTTGCTACTGTTAATGAATCATAATGTAAATATCTGTTTTCTGATGGTCTTAGGCTCTACAGCAGCGGTTCTCAACTTGTGGGTCACGACCCACAGGTTGAAAACTGCTAGCAAGGTCTCTAAGACCATCGGAAAAACAGATATTATGATTCATTAACAGTAGCAAAATTACAGTTATGAAGTAGCAACGAAAATAATTTTAAGATTGGGGGTCACCACAACATGAGGAACTGTATTAAAAGGTCACAGCATTAAAAAAAAAGGTTGAGAACCACTGGTTTAGAGTCTATTAAAAGTCCAATCTGAAGATTCCTTATGAAAAGTTTGTACAAAGATGATTTAAAAGAGATTATCTGACCAATTGCTTTTCTTGCTGCTGAAATTGGACTTTTTTTTACATATAAATTAGTATATATAATTTTTTTTTTTATTTCAGAGAGGAAGAGACAGAAATATCAATGATGAGAGATAATCATTAATCCGCTGTCTCCTGCACCCCTGACACTGGGGATGTGCCCTGATTGGGAATTGAGCTGTGACCTCCTGGTTCAAAGGTGAATTCTCAATCACTGAGTCACATCTGCTGGGCTAAATTACTCTTAATGTGACTATATTTGATTAAAAATTAGGGTGATATTAGACAAAAAGAAAATTATGTTTTATAAAAAATAGAATACTCCCTTGTGAATTAAATTCGAGTTCTGTTCATCATCTTAGAGGTTTTGTTTTCCTACCTGTAAGCTGGACTGGACCTTAAATTCTTCTATAGTCCTCAAATATCTGGCTACAACTATCCAGCTGATGTTTCCAACTTCTCTCCTACTTTTGGCTTGGAATCACTGAGAACTAAAGCTGCCCTTACACACTGAAGCTGAACAACCTGATATAATCTTAAGAGAGATCACTCACCACAGTAGCTCATGCTTAGACTACCTTCATGTCTGTTGCTGTGTAAGCCATTCAGAAAGTTTACCTGAACACCCAATGACATCATAGGAGACATTCCAAGCTGCAAAGATTGCTTCAACTCTACTATCAAGGAAACTGCTTGACTGGCTACCACCAAGACCCAGAAACTGGTTTATACTTTGCTCCAGCCACTGACCTCTGTCTATCTTTTGTTTCCATAGAAATGCCTTTTATTGAATACCTGGTTGCTCACTTACATAATAAAGGCCTGACTTGAGAACCCTACCTACATCATCACCTCCTGCACTGACCAATTGTCAGGACTAACTGGTTGGATGAGATGGTAGAACTTTAGGGGAGCAAGATGTGCCATACCCCAAAATGTGTCTCTTTGGCATGAGGATTAATTTAGGTTGAGTGTTTTTAAGAAACAGGAAGCTTGGAAAATATTTCTTATTACTTCCCCTTTAATTGCTTAAAAGAATTTAGATAAAGGGCGCGTTCTAGAGCAGAGCTAACATGAAGGATCTACAAAGAATCTGGGCCAGCTGTGGTGAGGGACACTCTGCAAGGTCTAGAGATCTGAGTGTCCTCTGGGGGACATTGTCTCTGCATGGCCCAGTTGACCTGTGTTCCCAAACATTTGCTTCTCTCTCTCCATGTCAAGTGCCTTCCTCCACTTTGAAGTCCTTAACCACCATGCCCTTCTCCTTTGCACAAGAAAGCTCTAAGCCTCATCCGCCTGATTTGCCAATGGGCCCCGTGTTCTTATGGATCCTCTGAATGTACTTATGTAGTTAGATTTCATTATTTTCTCCTGTTAACCTATCTCGTGTCAATTTAATTCTTAAACCATCCAGCAGTGGTTCTCAACCTTTCTAATGCTGCGATCCTTTAATTCAGTTCCTCATGTTGTGGTGACCCCCACAACCATAAAATTATTTGTGTTGCTCCTTCATAACTGTAATTTTGCTACTCTAATATCAAGGAAACTGCTTGAATACTTGCTACTGTTATGAATCATAATGTAAATATCTGTGTTTCCTGATGGTCTTAGGCTCTACAGTAGGGACCTGAAAAGGTAGAGGACCATCTCTTTCCATCACTTGGCACCCAACATATGGCCACTTAACTGGTTGGATGCTGCACTTTGGGTTGCTGCAGCTGAGAGACTCTAGTCTAACAGACCAAAAAAACTGATAGGAAGTAAGAATCCTTACCATGGCAGCTCCCAGATCTCGGTCCATTGGAAGCTAACCTGATGAGAATCATTTTTTCCTCTTTCTAAATTTTAATTAGTCTGATAACATATCTATGAAACTATATCTTTGGGGGTTAGTGACTGGTAAATTTGGCAGGGGACTCTTGGCTTTATGGATCCATTTTCTCCCACAGGTGGTCACTGTTCTTTGTCTCTCTTTCATTTTGTTTGCATTGCTCTGTTTTGAGTGCTTGACTTTTTGGTCAGGAAGAATACAGTGCCACCTAGAAGGTCTACATATCAATATTCATTTTGCAGCCAATCAAACAGACTGAGGTTCTGAGCAACTCTAGCCAGGTGATCAGAAGCACAGGTAAGAAGCTGTGTCTTTGTCCAGTCATGACAGCTAATAGGATAATTTATTATAAGGTGTCTCAGTTTAAGAAGCCAACCTTATAGAGTCAACTTCCACTGTCTCCCGCCTAGGACAACAAAGGTCTATATTTTCTTACACTAGCTCCTGGAGTGCATTTTCTGGATCTTGTCAGAGCTGCCTTCCTGCCTTCCTTTCCTTCCTTCCTTCCTTCCTTCCTTCCTTCCTTCCTTCCTTCCTTCCTTCCTTCCTTCCTTTCTTTCATTTTGCAATCTCATGTTGGATGCTTCTTGTGCTTTTTTTTTTTAAGCCAGAAAGAGAATTACTGGTTAAGATCCTGCTTATCAGTGGCCAGATAGTGGATCTTTTTTGAAATGACTATACTTGAGAGGGAAAAAAAAAATAGAGGGCTCTCATATAAAGAAGTTTAACAGCAAGCCTAAAATAAAAGAAGAGGAATAAGACTTAAAGCAAAAATCTAACATAAAGAACCACTTTTAAAAACTGCCCCATTTCTTCATCAATGCCCAAGGAATGGGGACATAAATAATCTATGTTCAAGGGCTAACAGAAGCAACTGTTTTTGTCTTGTAAATCTGTACAAAATCAGGTTATATAAACACAGCCCACAATTGTCTGAGATTGAGCCCAGATAATTAAATTACTAGAACTTGAAATCTAAGTAGAGGGGAAGGGGGAAAGGATGGGGATGGGGAGGAGGGAAAAGGGCTTTTTTAAAAGTACAAACTACAGCCCTGGCCTATGTTTCTCAATGGTTGGAGTATCGGCCTTGGCACCAAGGGTAGCAGGTTAAATTTTCTGTCAAGGGCAGGGACCTGGGTTGTAGGTTCAATCCCAGCTCCAGTCAGGGTGTATGTGGGAGGCAACCAATCAATTTGTGTTCTCACATCTCTCTCTCTCTCTCTCTCTCTCTCTCTCTCTCTCTCTCTCTCTCTCTCTCTCTCTCCTTTCCTCCCTTTCTTCCACTCTCTCTAAAAAAAATCAATGGAGCCTTGACTGGTTTGGCTCAGTGGACAGAGCATCAGCCTGCAGACTGAAGAGTCCCAGGTTCAATTCTGTACCAAGGCATGTACCTTGGTTGCACATCCCCAGTAGGTGTGCAGGAGGCAGCTGATGGATGCTTCTCTCTCATCGATGTTTCTAACTTTCTATCCCTCTCCCTTCCTCTCTGTAAAAAAAGCAATAAAATATATTTAAAAAAAATAAAAAATCAATGGAAAAAATATACTGAGACAATTATTTAAAAAATTAAAAATAAAAGTACAGCTGAAAGACTCCATAGCCTAAATTTATCCTGCAGCTCCCTTAAAATTGTTTGTCAAGAACAAATAGAAATATTAAGTTTCTTCTTCACAAATAGTAGAAAACAGTAGCCATCTCAGCTGAGAAATGTAACCTATTCAGTTACTTATAAACAAATGAGTTTTATATTATTTTACCTATTTCATGACTAAAAATTTTAAACAAATGTTAAAAACTCTTTATATATATATATATATATATATATATATATATATATACACATATGTATATTAAAATGCATAATATCTTCTACCTCTGAGTGGTATTGCCAAAATTAATTTATGAAGAGTGCTGTTTAATTTGTTTAAAATTAATCACTTATGTTAATTAAGAAATATAATAAAAACTAACACAAATAACTTTTAGTTTCCTGTGCTGATCTGGAAAATGCTTGGCACTAAAGCTTGTTTGGGTTTATTGGTTTAATTAAAACAGGCATGTCTTTAGAGTTATCCACATTTATGACAATATTCTATATTACCTAGGTTTACTGTAAGTCAAATAATTTCATGTTATCTCTGTTTATAATATTGTTGGCAAGAAAAATACCTTGGTGTAATAAAATTTTCATAAATAATGTATATATGGTTAAGAAAACAAGTAAATTAAATAAATGTAAATAAGGTAATGTTTTATGGTATACATACTTAAAAGTAGCTTTCAAAATCTTTTGGTAGCATGAAGCGAGACTTTTGCTAAGTTGAGTTAAATGATGGAAATTTATTGAATATCTATATCATTTTCAAATAAAATAATGAAGCATTAATTACTGAAAGTAGGTCTTCTTATTTTTGGGTTTTCTATTACAGAGGAACTAAATATAATTTTGAATCAGTTAATAAATAACACTTATATTACATTAAAAGATCAAAAAGAGCATATAATTTTATATATTGTGAAAATTTACAAGATTACAAGATTGCCAAGCCACAAAATATAATGTTTTACTTCTCATTCATAATTGTTTACTTCTTAGCTAAGTTTCCTAAGGGTTAAAAATTATACTTAATATAGTGATTAAAGTTGCTAGAAATGAATAAAGAAAATAACTCTATACAAGGAAAGTAGGATATGTTTGCGAGGCTGGGGAGGGGAGGGATGTATGAGGAATGGAAATGCATTTTCAAAGGGGGATGAAAGTAATTTTTTCTTGGTTGTCTCAGAATGGGAAGAGAGAAAATGAGAACTTTGCCTTGTGTAATCAAACTGTGAAAGTTGAATTTATTATTACAAGGGTTTTTAAAAATAAGTGTTAATACCAATGGTATACTTATGAAAAAAGTAAAGCTTAATTTTCTTTTATCTGCTAAAATGACAAATTTTCTCAGACTTCCATATACTTTTGATAATAGATTGTGACAGGTTTTTCTTTATATTTTAAAGTTCTTTTTCTAGAAAGTAAAATTTTGTGTCCTACTGTATCTTCATCAGGTTTTAATATTTAAAAAGCTAAGTTTAGTTTACAACTGTTTAACATTCTATATTTGTTAACTGTCACCATGGTTAAATGGATAACTATTGTTTCACAATAACTTATGATCCTATTTGACCAAGTGTTTTAGAATCTCTGATATTTATGACAAACTTTCCCAAAATCAAATTCTAAATTAAATAATTAATTATATGGGACTTAAATGAACTAATGAAGATGGTTACATCTTTTTTTGACTTTCTTTTTTGAAATATTAGTGATTCTTTCATTTTTTGGGGTCCAGTTATAAGGATATTTTCTTTTTCCTAAACTTGTTATACCTTAGAGCAATTGGGTTACTTAGCTTTGTAAGCATACTTAAAACATTTATTATTTTCTCCCTATCTAATCTATACAGAATTTTAAAACTTTTAGTGAGGATTCCTATTTTCATGTCAATATAGTTATTCATATAAGTTTACTAAAAATATGTCCCACTTTTAAAACAGTGTCTATATTACTAGCTTTTGATTGGAATATAATGTGTGAGAGAGATATGCATAGATTCAGATATGACCAGGCAATTTTAAGGAACAAAGACTGACTTTATGGATGCTAATAAAGGGACCTCGGAAAAAATCAGCCTGGCCCTAGCTGGTTTGGCTCAGTGGACAGAGCATTGACATACAGACTGAAGGATTCTGGGTTTGATTCCAGTCAAGGGCACATACCCAGATTGTGGGTTCCATCCCCAGTAGGGGGTATGCAGGAGGCAGCCAAACAATGATTCTCTCTCATCATGTATGCTTCTCTCCCCCTCTCCCTTCCTCTCTGAAATCAATTATATGTATATAAAATCAGCTTGGTACATGGCTTACAGGGTTTCCAGCAGCGTTACCAGATCAGTAAGGAAGGGCACTCCCTGGCAGGTACAAGAATCTCAGGATACTTTGGGGACCTGGAGGAAAGAGGAATTAATCCAAATCTACAGGTCTTACAGGTGAAGTCTGATGGCAAATATTTGGCTTGGTTTCTTAACATATAGAGGCTGCTACAAGTCCATCCTGGAGATCCCTTATGAAAAGTTTTTACAACGATGATTTAAATTTTAAATTTTAAAAGAACCTATCTGGCAGAGCTGGTGTGGCTCAGTGGTTGAGCTTCAACCTATGAACCAGGAGGTCATGGTTCAATTCCCAGTCAAGGCATATGCCCCAGGTGCAGGCTCCAGCCCTAGTGGGGAGTGTGCAGGTGGCAGCTGATCAATGATTCTTATCATTAATATTTCTATCTCTCTCTCCCTCTCCTTTCTGCTCTGAAATCAATTAAATATATATAAAAACTAGAGGCCCTGTGAATGGCATCATGCACAAGTAGGGTCTCTAGGCGTGGCCGGCAATCAAGGCCAAACTATGGGGTGACCAGCAGGATGATCCGGGGACCCCTCTGGCATCCTCCTTGGAGGCAACTGGCAGGATGATTGGGGGACGGGAGGGAGCAGCACTACCCACTCACCAGCCAGCCCTGCCCCTCGATCCCCCCCCATGGCCACTGGTCAACTCTCTCTGTGGGGCCCCTGCTGGCACCTGCCTTGGCTGTCCTGCGGCCTGCAGGCTGGGGGCAGTTCCTGCATTGAGCATCTGTCCCCTGGTAGTCAGTGTGCATTATAGCAACCAGTAGTTCCACTGTTCAGTCCATTTGCATAGTAGGCATTTATTATATAGGATAAATCAATAAAAGAGCCTAACCAATTGCTATTCTTGCTGTAGTGATATAATCAGGGCAAGGTTTTTGAAATTAAATTTGTTTTATGACTCTATTTGATAAAAAAAATTAAGGTGACATTAGACAGAAAGAAAATTATGTTTCTATAGAAAATAGAATACTTCCTTGTGGATTAAATTCAAGTTCTGTTCATCATCTTTGAGGTTTTGTTTTCCTACCTGTAAGCTGGACTGGACCTTAAATTCTTCTATAGTCCTCAAATATCTGGCTACAACTATCCAGCTGATGTTTCCAATTTCTCTCCTACTTTTGGCTTGGAATCACTGAGAACTAAGTTGCCCTTTTTCTGATGCCTTACACACTGAAGCTGAACAACCTGATATAATCTTAAGAGAGATCAATCACCACAGTAGCTCATGCTTAGACTACCTTCATGTCTGTTGCTGTGTAAGCCATTCAGAAAGTTTACCTGAACACCCAATGACATCATAGGAGACATTCCAAGCTGCAAAGGTTGCTTCAACTCTACTATCAAGGAAACTGCTTGACTGGCTACCACCAAGACCCAGAAACTGGTTTATACTTTGCTCCAGCCACTGACCTCTGTCTATCCTTTGTTTCCATAGAAATGCCTTTTATTGAATACCTGGTTGCTCACTTACATAATAAAGGCCTGACTTGAGAACCCTACCTACATCATCACCTCCTGCACTGACCAATTGTCAGGACTAACTGGTTGGATGAGATGGTAGAACTCTAGGGGAGCAAGATGTGCCATACCCCAAAATGTGTCTCTTTGGCATGAGGATTAATTTAGGTTGAGTGTTTTTAAGAAACAGGAAGCTTGGAAAATATTTCTTATTACTTCCCCTTTAATTGCTTAAAAGAATTTAGATAAAGGGCGCGTTCTAGAGCAGAGCTAACATGAAGGATCTACAAAGAATCTGGGCCAGCTGTGGTGAGGGACACTCTGCAGGGTCTAGAGATCTGAGTGTCCTCTGGGGGACATTGTCTCTGCATGGCCCAGTTGACCTGTGTTCCCAAACATTTGCTTCTCTCTCTCCATGTCAAGTGCCTTCCTCCACTTTGAAGTCCTTAACCACCATGCCCTTCTCCTTTGCGCAAGAAAGCTCTAAGCCTCATCTGCCTGATTTGCCAATGGGCCCCATGTTCTTAAGGATCCTCTCTATGTACCTATGTGGTTAGATTTGGTTATTTTCTCCTGTTAACCTGTCTCATGTCAATTTAATTCGTAGACCATCCAGACGAATCTAAAAAGGTGTCTCCCTTTTTATTTATAAATAAATAAATAAATAAATAGATAAATAAATAAATAAATAAATAAATAAATAAATAAGATTCTGTTCTTTTAAATCTTATTTATTTATTTTTATTTTTAAAAATAAATCTTCATTGTTCAGATTATTACAATTGTTCCTCTTTTTCCCCCCATAGCTCCCCTCCACCTGGCTCCCACCCTCTGCCCTTACTTCCCCCTATTGTCCTCCTCCATAGGTGAATGATTTTTGTCCAGTCTCTCCCTGCATGCCCTCTCACCTTTTTTCCCCTGAGAATTGTCAGTCCACTCCCTTTCTATGCCCCTGATTCTATTATATTCACCAGTTTATTCTGTTCATCAAATTTTCTTTTACCATTTTCTTCTTCCTCTTAAAGAATACCTTTCAGCATTTCATATAATACTGGTTTGGTGGTGATGAACTTTTTTAGTTTTTTCTTATCTGTGAAGCTCTTTATCTGCCCTTCAATTCTGAATAATAGCTTTGCTGGTAGAGTAATTTTGGTTGAAGGTTCTTGCTATTCATCACTTTGAATATTTCTTGCCACTCCCATCTGGCCTAAATAGTTTCTGTTGAGAAATCAGCTGACAGTCATATGGGTGCTCCCTTGTAGGTAATTGACTGTTTTCCTCTTGCTGCTTTTAATATTCTTTCTTTGTATTTTGCTCTTGGCATTTTAATTATGATGTGTCTTGGTGTGATCCTCTTTGGATTCCTTTTGTTTGGGGTTCTGTGCGCTTCTTGGACTTGTAAGTCTATTTCTTCGGGTTGGGGAAGTTTTTAGTCATTATTTCTTCAAATAGGTTTTCAGTATCTTGCTCTCTCTCTTCTTCTGGCACCCTCACAATTCTGATGTTGGTACGCTTGAAGTTGTCCTTACAATATCTTCATATTTTTTTATTCTTTTTGCTTTTTTCTTTTCCAGTGGAGTGTTTTCTGCTCCTTTGTATTTCAAATCTTTAACTTGATTGTTGTGTTCCTCTAGTCTGCTGTTAGGTTTCTATATAATATTTTTTATTTCAGTCAGTGTATGTTTAATTTCAAGTTGGTCCTTGTTCATCTCCTCTTGGGTCTCACTACATTTATCCATTTTTTCTAGGAAATTCTTAAAAAACTTAAAATTGTGGTTTTGAACTCCATATCCAGTCATTTGTTTTCTTCCATTTCTTTAATTTGTGATCTGTTCTTTTGTCTCTGCATATTGCGCTGCTTCCCTGAGATGGTAGAGTAGCTTTATGTGATAGGTGGCCCAGTAGCTCTGCCTCCCCAGTTACCTGAGGTGGACACTCTTGGTGCACCTCTTTGTGAACTGTGTGTACAGTCTTATTGTAGTTAATTCTTGATTGTTGTTGGTATTACTGGGGGGAATTGACCTCCAAGTCAATTGGTTGTGAGGATTAGCTGTGTCTGCGCATGTGCTTGCCTCCAGACCTCTTCTGGTTCCCCTGAGTTTCCATGCACTCTAGGGACCCGTATGAGTCTGGGTCCTCAGGGTTTCGCCCAAAACTGGGGTTCTGTGAAGTTGGACCTAGATTTCAGTGCTGTTGGGAGGTTCTGTTTTCCTCCTGCTAGAGAAAGCCAGTGGCACAATCAGTAGTCAGCACTCTGTATGTGCACTTTTGTGCGCAACTTTTGCACTCAATTTTTGTGCACCCCCAGTCTTCTGTCTTTCGTGGCTCCCCTAAGTTTCCCTGTACTCCTTCTTTTTCACAATAGTCCAGGCTCCCCTATATGATTCTCATCTAGAACTGGGGTTCAGTGAAGTCAGTAGTGGCGTTCAGTGCAGTCAGGATTTTCTATCTCCTTCCCGCTAGAGCAGTGGTTCTCAACCTTTGTAATGCCGCTTACCCTTTAATACAGTTTCCTTATGTTGTGGTGACCCTCAACCACAAAATTATTTTTGTTGCTACTTCATAACTATAATTTTGCTACTGTTAATGAATTGTAATATAAATATCTGTGTTTTCCGATGGTCTTAGCTCTACAGCAGCAGTTCTCAACCTGTGGGTCGCGACCCACAGGTTAAGAACCACTAGCAGGGACACCTAAGACCAACAGAAAACACAGATATTTGCATTATGATTCATAACAGTGGCAAAATTACAGTTATGAAGTAGCAACAAAAATAACTTTATGGTTGGAGGCCACAACAACATGAAGAACTGTATTTAAGGGTAAGCAGCATTAGAAAGGTTGAGAACCACTGCTCTAGAGGAAGCCAGCCAGACCCTCCTCCACCTATCTTCTCTATGAGTGTGTCTTCGTACCTCAGCTTTTTACTGCTCCTCTGAGTCTCTGTGAGCCCCTCTCTTTACTTCTGGTTCTATAATTTCCACTCAGCCACCTTTGCTGTGGTTCTAGATGGTGTCTGTTCTGCTTTTAGTTGTAATTTTGAAATAGTTGTGAGAGGCAGCAGCTTAGGTGTTAATCTATGCTGCCATCTTGGTTTCTCCTATTCTTTTAAATCTTTATTGTTGAAAGCATTATATTTGTCCCCCTTTTTCTCCAATTGACCTCGTATAGTCCACTCCTCACCCCACCACTTTGAATGCACCTGATCTCGTCTGCCTTCCAGACACCTTCTAATTTTACCAAGTGATGAATGGAAGAACAGACTTGTTAATAACTTTCTTAGAAAGTACAATGGGGATGACAAATAAAGTTTGGGTTCAAATTACTGAACCCACATATTTTTGTGATATAAGTATAATGAGGAAACAGTGGACAAAGGGTACAAGCTTGAATCTAGCCTGTTAGGTTGCCAAAGGAGAAACACAGGAGGCCAGAGTGGTGAGTGATTATGGATTTATTTAATATCTGCACACCAGATGGTTGATCCTGGATGGCTCTATCCCCTAGTGAAGGGAGTCAGTGGCTTTTAGAGGACTTCTGGTGGGCTTTCTTCTGGGTGGAGACTTCTTTATGCAGATCCGGAGGGGAGAGAATGGTATGTGGTTGCAGCAAGTGAAAGGTGGTCTCAGCAAAGGGAATGTCCATAGTGAAATGGCCTGAAAAGCCAGTTCCAGGGGAAGGGGTATTAATTCAATTGTTTAATCAAACCTAGCATTCCAGCCTTTTTGTTTTATAGAATAGGGACAACTGAAGTGGGTTATTGAGATCACAGGGGAATGGACTTTGATGGTAGTGGGCTGGACAAGGGGTGCAGCAGCATGATTTCCTGAGACTGGTTGGTGAAGTCTCAAAAGTGGTCCTATTGAATGACTTGGGAGGTGAAAGCTAGTCTTGAGGCTGCCACAGCATCTCTTGTCTAGTTTTTCCACTTTTATGGGCCTGGAGCTGAAATACAACTGAAACCTAGATGTTATCTTTAGGGGGGAAATGATTAGGGGTATCAGTTGTCTGACTAGTGTTATGAAAGGGGAGAACAGGTTACCCTGGGGGTAACGTTCTTGTTTTCCCAGTTTTGCCCCTTGCTGGGCATCCCCAGGTTTCTTGTAGACCCTGAGACAGGGTTTCAAAATAGGTAGAGCAGTGGGTAAGCTCCCTATGGCAATTCCAACCCCTGCTGTGATGCCAAGGGTTATGAGAAGAGATATAATCGGGACTCCTCTTTTGTGTCAGATATGATGGGTTACAGGGACAGGTTAAGACTGACTATTGGGGGCTACATCTATATTGGGTAAGAGATAGATAAGAGTACATGTTCCTCTCCAGCTGATGGGGAGACAGATGTATGTGTTTTCCCCACAGAGGAAGAAAAATCCCTGATCATGGAAACAAGCTGGATGGTGTAAGGAGAAGAGATGGACTAAAGGGTATGAGATTTCCTTTCCTGGTTCCCATGCTCCAAGCTGAGAGGGTAGTCACTATGGCATAACCAATAAGGGGTGACAGATAAGTGTTCTTGAGATTTTATTGTGGTGAAAGTGGGCAGGAAGACTAGAGTGGGATGTTATTCAAGGGGAAAGAGAAAAGGAAGGAAAGGAGCAGTTGAAGCCAGGGACCTGGATGGTTGGATAAGAGGTAAGATAAACTGGCTGTGATCATTTGGTTGTAAGATACCACTGCACTCAGACTAGCCAAATTTAGTACTTTAAATTTCCTGAGGTTATAATCTCCTACTCACTGGCTTAACTTCTTATTTTTACTGATCCATAATCTTTGCTGTTTTTACTTTTAAACTTTAAACTGCTATGTTAAAGACTTTTACTTTTTTGGTTGCTTTTAAGAAAAAGTAATGCATATATCTCAAGTAAAAGTAACTTTCTTTTTATTTATAGTGTCTCATTAATGGTGAGATTTAATGCTTGAATAATAACTTTTAGTTCATTCTGTAATAGTAGTGGAAGATATTTTTAAATTTCTTCTTTTTAAGCTTAAATCCTATATAATAAAGATGTAATATGCAAATGGTCATTATTCTGTGAAGTGTAACAACTGACCACGTAATGACCAGATCATGGATCAGCAGGAGTGTGGGGCAGCAAGCTACAAGCAGGTGGTGGAGAGTTATAGGAGGGGCCTGGCAGCAAGAAATGAGGGGGATTAGAGGGAGGGAGGAGGGAGAAACTACAGGAGGGTGGGGCAGTGGGCAGAGAGCTACTAGAGGGTGGCAGCAGAGCTACTGGTGAGCTACTGGAGCATGGATTTGTGTGCAGGGCTACTAGTTTATTTATAAACAGGATGCCTTTTGGCTAGTGCTCATTTGCATATACAGTGGTACCTCGAGATACGAGTTTAATTTGTTCCGTAACCTTGAGGCATGGGAAACTATGAGATGCTTGAGTCTCGGTAAACTGGTGGGTCATGTGCAGCCGGCCAATCCACGCAATTACTCCTATCTCAACTGTTGCTCGTATTTCAAAGCAAAAATCGCTTGCTCAATGGCTCGTATCTAAAAAATCTCATATGTTAGGGCACTCGTATCTCGAGGTACCACTGTATATGAAATTTTTACTTTGGACTTTACTGGAAACCAGTTGCTCATAAAATATGAATGAGTCTATTTACTCTCTTGATTATATTGTGAAAAGCTAACTTATCAAGTAATAAGCAAACCTATACGTTTGACCCATGAAATACAGATACCAATCTGAAGAGCAGGCTGGGTGGGGGTGTGAGGCATTATGTACACTCCTGTCTTAAAATTATGCTGCTGAATATTCTAGTATCCAGCAACTTTGTCCTGCCAGGCTTGGAGACTGAAACTTCAAGCTTTCTTGCTCAGAGTAAAATTGCCCTTTTACAATTCTTATAAACTAGAGGCCCAATGCCCCAAATTCATGCAAGAGTATGGCTTTCTTCCCTGGCTGCCAGCACTGGCTTCCCTCTAGCACCCACGACCCAGGCTTCCCTCCTGCAGCCAGCAGCCACCTGAAACCCAGGCAGCTCTGGCTTCGTCCAAAAGGACTTCCAGTATAATTAGCATATTACGCTTTTATTATTATTATAAATAGTCAACTTTAGAACTTATTTTTTTCTTTCAACTTTCCTCTTTTCCTTCTCATTACACACCCAACCTTCACAAATTTCACACTTTCAAATTAGCCTTCAAACCTTCTTTCTATGTCCTTCAAAAATGCATAACCATGCTTCAAACCTTCCACTAAGTATTCCTACTCTAATATTCTTTCTTTCTATCATACCTTCAGCAACTTATACAGACCTTTTCTTTGTTTTTTTAAAATATATTAGAATTCTTCACTCTTAGAAACCTTAATTTTTCAATGATAACCAAAAAGTAAACTGCCAACATTTTTTAGATTATATTTTCAAGAAAATTTACATTCAACAAAGAGACCTTCTGTAATAAAAACTAAGAACAGGTGAATTAAAACGTGTCTAGCAATCAATGTTTCAGTATTGTATACTATTTTAAAATATTTAGATGTTTATCATTTAATCCAGCAATACTCCAAAGTCTTTAAGTTAATAAAGACTTTGGAAAATAATGTATAGGCATATGAAGCAAGAGAAAAGACAGAAGGAGGAGGGAGCAGGCCCTGCAGACTAGACTGTTCTCAGGCCTCTAGCCACTTGGATTCAAAACTGCCCGATTTTTCCTTAGAGATAACATGCTAAGGTATGGGAGATAATGAGCTCAGCTTCTGATAATAGCCAAACTGCTAAGTAAGCAAGTGCAGAAAAGAAAGTTGTTCTTTAGGAAGGGTGAGAGAGGGGTGGAGGCTGAGAAGGTGCTGAGGTCAGAGCAGTTTTCAGAGCATTAAAGGGGTGAGAATATTGGCCTTGGGATCTAAAGACTCAATGAGGGGGTCTCTTCACCATGTCGTGCCATAGAGGAGCTTTGCAAGAAGACTAAAATTGTGAACCTGGAGGCAAGATTACCCAGTGAGCCCAAGAAAGGAGAAAATTTCTTGTTCAGAGGAGGGGACAGTCTTAGAGGAGATAAGGCATTTACAGTCCAAGAAATGGCTCAGCTTTGTGGGGTGAAAGAGTGAAACTGAGGTAGTTGAGTGTCATTTGGGGGTATTTAGTAAGATGCAGTCTAAAGGTGAGGTGGCTACTGGATGTAAGACTAATATGTCAACCCCCATAATGAAGACTGAAGCGTGGACAAGTGTCCCAGCGAATTCAGAGGCCAGAATAAGTGGCCCCAGTATCTATTAGAGAGGAGATCAGCTTGTCTGCCACCACAGTCATTACCCAAGGCTCTGTACCGGTGATGTTAGTCTCTGGGTCTCTGTCAGGGGCTGGGCAACTTCTTCAGTGGCCAGTCCCATGAAGTCTGGGAGCTCCAAAATGGATCCAGAGGGCAGCCTTGCTGAACTGGCTGAGGTCCGACCTAGGGGGGCCAGACTACAGTCTGATTTCCAGTGGCCTTCCCTTCTGCACCTTGGGCAGGGCCCAGGTGGGGCTCTCAAACCAGTGTCCTCTCAAACCAGTGTCCTCTCAAACCAGTGTACTTTCTTGTTGCATTTGAAGCATGGGCCCAGAGGAGACTTAGCCCCTGATTTACTCTCGTGAATCCCAAATGAAGTGCTAGTCCTCCCCTGGTTGGTTGGAGGACTAGCACTTCGTTTGGGATTCATGAAAGTGGTGGCTAGGAGCTGGAAGGCTTCCTCCTGGGCCTCAACCTTGGCCTGATCTCACTTTTGATTTTGGATTTGGGTCTCCTTATCTCTATTATTAAAGACCTTCAAGGCCAGATTAATGAGGTCTTTTTAAGGTGTTTGTGGACCTCTGTCTATTTTTTGATGTTTATGATGTGTGTCAGGAGCTGATTG
This sequence comes from Lasiurus borealis, assembly GCA_004026805.1. NCBI lineage: Eukaryota > Metazoa > Chordata > Mammalia > Chiroptera > Vespertilionidae > Lasiurus > Lasiurus borealis. Next base: position 9,276 of record PVJN01002942.1, on the reverse strand, counting down.
GGATATAAAATGCGTGTTCAGAAGAAGGGCTCCCTTTGGGGAGGTGGGTCTAAGGTGGTGAATTTCTATAGAGGAGAACAGGGGGACATAGATGTCATGCCAGGTCAGGTCATAGGACTGGGTCAGGCACTCAAATTCCTTATTAAAGGTGGCCAGGTCAGTGGAAAAAGACCTGAGAGGCTTCTCAATCTGAGTGAGGCTGGACATAGAGAATGGGACATGGACTCAGACTATGCCCTCAGTTCCTGCTACCTCCCTCAGGGATGGAATTGGTGTGGGACTAGAAGAAGCTATTGAGAAGGGTGGTCTTTGGGTGGCCCGAGAGGAAGTGTTAAGTGGGAAAAGGCTGTTTTGGAACTTGTGTTCTTGGGATTTGGGCTTTCAGGGGCAGGGGAGAGGGTGGTTGCTGGTTAGGAAGGTCTGGGTTTTGGGAATCTACTGCAGGCGAGGGAGGGGATGTTTAGGGGAGTGGAGATTGGTGGTCTGCTGGGTCAAAAGTAGATTCAGAATCAGAAGTGTTAGTGGTAAGATGTTTTGTGTGAAGGAGAGAGATCTGATGGGTAGAGCAGGCCTGAGAGAGAGGATGGAACTGAAGGGTGATAAAGGCCTGGATGTAGGGAATCTCTGACTATTTTCCATTGCAGTGACCACAATTATCTAAATTTCTCAGTGTATTAAAATTGAAAGTGCTATTTTCAGGCCATTGAGACTAATTATCTTGTTTAGGTTGTGGCCAGTGTGACAAAATAAAGTGAGGTGGTTGGCATGATCTCCCCTGTGAGTATGCAGAGGGAGTATGGCATGGCCCTGGAGAGATGAAGGGTGAGTGACAGACTACGAATCCAAAGGTGACTGTTTAGGACAGGCATCCCTGCTGCTAAACAAATCACCACAAGGAACAAGAGGTAACCCCCAGGACTGGGTGTCCCCAATCCAGGAGGACACAAAGCCAAACGGCTGAGGAATTTTCGGCCTAGTGCTAGGACTTTTGAGATGAGAGACTTGAGAGAAGTCAGTGAGAAAGAGTAGGCAGAAGACTCGAGACGAGGGGAATTGTGGAATGTCACTCACCTAGAGAAGATTGGCCAATGTGGGATGGAGAGTCAGCAATGGAGAAGGAGAGATTTCTGGTCCAGCATCATCCTTGGCTGGCTGGGGGGAACCCCATAAGGGAGGGAGGCCTAATGGAGGCCAGCAATCAAGTCACTCAAGTAAGATACAGAGGTAAGCCTAGGACAAGCTTCTGCTTCCTGCTGCTCTCTGAGTAGTAAACTCAGGGTGACTGAAGCTGGGATGATGGCTCCCCATCCCTATAGGATCTACCCAAGTTTCAGCACCAAATGTTAGGTTGCCGAAGGGGGAATGCACCAGACCAGAATGGTGAGGGATTATGAACTTATTCGATCATCCTCACACCAGGTGGCTGAGCCTGGATGGCTCCAGTCCCCAGTGACAGGAGTCAGCGGCTTTTAAAGGACCTTTGGCGGGCTTTTTTTGGGTGGAGACTTCTTTATGCATACCCAGAGGGGAGATAATGGAATGTGGTCCATAAGCAAAATGTGGTCTCAACAAAGTGAATGTCCATGGTGAAATGACCTGAAAAGCCGGTTCCCAGGGAAGAGTTAAATAGTTATGAACAGTTCAATTTTTTTCCTTTTCTTTCTTTCCTCTACCTCCCTCTCTCAGACACGTTACATACATAACATATTAATATGACACATTAAGTCTCAACTGTTAGGCACTCTTGCGCTCCATTATGCCCTGCTGGGGGGTCTTGCCTCTCCTGGCAATTTTCCTGTTATCCTCATTGTAGGTTTCATGATTAGTTGCCTGGTCTTCAGCTTCCAGTAAACTGCCTCCCTCAGTTTCCATTGACCACCTATACCTGCCCCCCCCCCGCCCCCCTGCACCTGACAAGAGTACTAACAGGAGAGACGGAGATTATTCCACACCCCAACCCTACCTCTTTTCATATTCTTACTAGTGGCAAAATTGGTGAGTTTCCATTATTTGTTGTATTACTACCTAAATTGACTGGCACCACAAATATTCCTCTCTTTACCCAAAAATAATGTCATGTATTCCCTAAAATTCCTCTGCAACTATGGGGCATGCTAGTCTCTCTAGGGCTAGGCTATTGTTATAACCCGTTGTTTTTTAATTTCTCAATCTGTTCTGATGCCTTCACTTTTCTCTGTGCCCTGCTTTTCTCCTCTCTGCTTAAAGCTTTCCGATAACCAGTAGTACTTGCCTGCTTTGATTTTGACACTGTTTTGTTCTTGAACAGGATTTTAAGCTTGCTCTTGACTATAATCTCTATAATCCAAATAAATCTCCCCACAGGACTACCTGAAACCACATTTTGCTTGTGGTGACCACATTCCAAAAGGCTAAAAAGCAATTAAAACTGATTCTGATTCTGATTCTGACCTTACCTAGATATTGGGGGAAAGCCCATAAAGTCTAAATTCAAGGAACTAATTTAAGAAAGTATGCAAAGTATAAGAGCTTTAGTAAGAGAAACTTACATACACAGGCAAAGGAGCTGCTCTCAGTGGTGGCTGAAGGAAGAAATCCAAACCCCTCCTCTGATAGCTTCTCTTTTATAGGGACTCACAGTGAATCCATATGGTGGGTAGTCAGGTAGAACCCCAGGAAGAACAACACATTCATAAGTTAACAGATAACATCACGCATTATCACACTCTATCCATTCATTGACCTCTTTCCTAGGGGTCTGACATTTAACTTGGGTCAGCATTCTGGGTAATCAGCCAAGCCTGGGGCTGTGAGAGTTGAATATAACATTTCCCAGAGGCCTTTGCTGCTGAAACCATGTTGCATCTCAGTGAATTCACTTACACTGGCCCACGATCTCTGTTCAAATTTCCTCTTCTCTCACTCCAACCCCTTAGGTAATTTACTTCCATTTAGATTTGATGGTATAATTGTTTGATGGACTCCCTCACTGTCTTCATTGATTGCCTAATTGAGAAGTTCAGACACTGCAGAAGAACATGAAAGAGACTTTCTAGAGTCCTGGGCATTTCAAACCATTCCACATGTTCCAACTACTTAATTTATTGACTCAACCATTGTAAATGGACTATTTATTACATGTGAAGTGTAGGCAGGGACAACACAACATAGACCAGGCTCTGCTCTTTTGGAGCTTCTGTTCTAGAAAACAGAAAATAAGCAAATAAATAAATAATTTCAGAGTGATAAATGCTGTCCTAGTTCACTGGGCTGCTGTAACTGTGTGACTTAGAAACAAGAGTGACGGTCCTCTTCTGAGCTGCAGACTTCTTATTGTACCTTCTGATGTGAAAGGGCCTAGGGAGCTCATTGAGGCCTCTTTAGAAAGGTATTCATTCCAGCCTTAGCTGGTTTGGCTCAGTAGATAGAGTGTTGATCTGCAAACTGAAGGGTCCCAGGTTCGATTCCCGTCAAGACCACATGCCAAAGTTTCAGACGCGTAGGAGGCAGCCGATCAATGATTCTCATCATTAATGTTTCTATTTCTCTCTTTCTCTCCCTTCCTTTCTGAAATAATAAAAATATATTTAAATAAAGAGAAAGGTATTTATTCTGCTCATTAAGGTTCATCCTAATGGCCCCACCTCCTGATACCATCACATCAGGCATTAGAATTTTAACTTATGAATTTTGAGGAGACACAAACATTCAGACACTAGCAAATGTCATCACAGAATTTAAAAAGAGTGAGAAAAAGAGCAATCAGTGTTGGAAAGGCAAGCCATTTCCATTTTAAAGTATAATACATATATAATGCTAACTCTCAAAGAGATTATATCAGTTAACACTTCTTCTACAAGCTGAATTTTATTTCCTCCTACCCAAGCTAATACTCTATTATACTTCATTAAGTAATTAAAAATGATATCTGCCATTTTAATCATAATTTATTTTATTTTGAGAAATTAAGCTATTCATACTTTCTTTACTGTGATTTTAATGTTCATGTCCTTTCCCCATGTTAGGTTTGGGTCACTTTGAATTGATTTGCTTAAGAACTCTACATTTTGAGGCAGTGGATGACAAACTTTGGCTCGAGAGCCACATGCAGCTCACGAGCAGCGGGTTTGCCGCTCTGTTGACTAATGAGTTTGCCGACCACTGTTTTAAGGGAATTAGCCCTTTGTTACAAGTTCCAAGCATCTGTGTCCAATTTGTGCTTTGACTTGTCCAGGGTATTGTTTCCATGAAAAAGACAAACTCTTTTCTGTTTATTTCTAAATATTTGAAGAATAAATGGTCAAGTTCTCCAGTTGTAAACCCTAACTTGAGGTTTTATGTGCAAGAGATTTATTAAGAAGTTTTACCCGAAAAACCTCTTAAAGAGAATTAAAGAAGCAGAAGAAAGGTTGCAATTTCATAAAAAGTCCTGCAGAGGACAGCGTTTGCCTGATCATACCAGGATATAAGGAAGGCCACTAGAAGCAAACCATGCTGAATTAATGGGAGGGAGGGAAGAGAGGAAGTGGAGGGGCAGGGAAGGGGTGTACAAAAGACAATGAGAGGGATATTGGAGATCACTGTGGGCCAGTGGCTGTTAATAATCTGTGAGTCAACGGTCAATGAAAGAAAAAAATAGAGAAGTTCAAACCAAGAATTTGACCTAATCACTCATGAATAATTTATTTTCTCCTTTCCTTCATCTCTTCCTAGATTTACATAGTCAGGCCTGATGGTGCCAAAGTTATTGGGAAAATCCATTTTCAGAAAGTTGAAGGCCAAGTATCTGTAAATGTATATCTTGGGAATCTGTGAAAAGAGGTAATGGATTGTAAAGGGGACACTTGGTCTTGGTTAAGAAACACAGAATTTAGTTTTTCATCCTTATTACTAAAGGATATCTTTGTTTTATTTCTGGCATAACTGGACACTAGCCATGACAGTGACTTTCATTAGCATCCCGTCTATTTCCTCTTGTAGGATGCTTGAGTACCACTAAGGAAATGTCTTTTGCAATCCTGTGGTGAAATAACTCTAATCCTGTAAGGTAAGTGTCAAGCTGAGAGCATTTGAAAGAATCTTATGATTCTTTTAAAAACTAACACTTCTCTGGTACAGAATACTACCTAATTTAGGGATGCCATCTCCCAGTTGTCACCCCAGACATGCCCAAGTGTGTATGAGCATTTCACTATGGTTGGGGAGGAGAGAGGAATCAAATAGTGAGACTGACAATCTCCTTTCATTTTTTGTAGAGCAGAGTCTAGGACCATCTGCCTCCAGAGGACAAAATCTATATCTATATAAAGAGGTAATACGCAAATTTGCCAGGGCATCATAACAGTCACTACCAGCTCAGGAGGAGGTTGCACACATAGATGGGTGGGAGGGGATTACTTGCACAATGAGGCAAGCCATGGAGGATGCAGCTCCAGAGTGAAAAGGCAGGGGGGCATGCCCAAGCCACTGCCATTGCCTTGCCCAGCACTCCTGCCTCTGTGCATGTGCTGCAGAGGAAACTCCTTTTCTGACCACTCATTGGCTAAGCTCCCTGTTCGCCACTTGCAGTATTCTTGATAACTTGGATAATAAGAATTCAAGAAGGTGATATCACCTAGGGTTTTTCTATCTCACTCCTGGAGGGAAAAAACAAAGGTTCACTGCTGGAGTGGTTAAGAAATGTCATATCCTGCCCTAGCCAGTTTTGCTCAATGGATAGAGCCTCAGCATTTGGACTACAGGATCCAGGTTAGATTCTGATCAAGGGCATGTACCTAGGTTGCAGGGTCCTCCCTGGCCAGGGCCAAGGTCAGGGCTCATGCAGGTGGCAACCAATTGAAGTGTCCCTCTGTATTCCCCTCTCTCTTTTAAGTTCTCAAAAAATCAATGGAAAAATATCCTCAGGAGAGGAAAGATAAAGAAGGAAAGAAGGAAGAAAGAAAGGAAGGAAGGAAGGAAGGAAGAAAGGGAGGAAGGAAGGAAGGAAGGAAGGAAGGAAGGAAGGAAGGAAGGAAGGAAGGAAGGAAGGAAGGAAGGTAATATCCTATGAAAGAGACAACTTGAAAATGCCTAAAGAAAGTTGTCATTTTTTTGTGGTGAAGGGACTAGAGTTCGTGTTGATGAAATCACCTTGGCAGCAGGCAGTGACAGCAGCAGTGGGGTGATGGGGGTGGCACCTTCCCTTGATCAGCCTGAAGAGAAAGGCCAGACTGTGGCTTAGGCCCACTTAGTAGGACATACCCTGAGGGCCCCTGGACTGTGAGAGGGGGTAGGCTGGGCTGAGGGAATCCCTCCCCCTCCCCTGAATTTCATGCACTGGGCTTCTGGTAAATTAATAATTTTAAATAGGGAATAATTTTAAATTAATAATTTTAAATAGAATGACACATTTCTTAAGGCCAACAGGAAAATGGTTGTAAGTATACACACAAAATCAGCAAATGTTTATAAGTGAAAGAGTATAGCATCCTATTACATTTAGGTGCACAGACAGTGCAACAGGTAGTACATTAAGAATACAATATTTTTCATCCATTTTTCCTTGACAAGAGAACTGTAAGTTATGTTGGGGTAGCAATAAATTCCATTTCAGAAAATTACTTTTCTCAACGTCTAAACAGAACAAATGTGATGAGTGGTTTCAATGATGACCTAAGACTGGTCAGCAAACTCATTAGTCAACAGAGTGACAAACCACTGACCTAAGACTTTTACTTCCCAGGCTCAGTGAACAGAGTACCCCATTCCAAATTCCTACAAGTAAAGTGAAATTTAAAGTGAAATATTGATGGTTCCTGCTCCCACAGAGAAGAGGACAAGTTCATAAATGAATGTTCAGTAACATTAAAAAATTTTCAATGTTTTAAGATTAGCATTAAAGATGAAGCAGTTTATATATTTAATTCTCTGGTAGAAACAAAAAGCATAGTACTATCATTCACTTTGACACTATTTATTTTTCCATTAAATTTTATTCTATAATTTTAAATTATAACAGGGCTGTTGTTCAAAGCTCAGAATAAGAACATATCTAAAAAATTGATAGCACAATATATTACGGTATCATATACATGGCTTAGTAATGGCTTTCTTGATGAGGTTATAGTTAGTCAATAGCTTACGGCATCTATATCAGTATCCCTTAAAGTTCCCTAACCAGTAGATGCTTAAGAAACTTTAGATTTGTTTAGCCATACCCAGGAAGTTGTTCTAAATTGTGATTTGAAATACACTAAGTAGCCAGATTATTATGATCTCTGAATGCATAATGATCTGGCCACTCAGTGTATTTGTATCTCAAATGGGTACCAAAAATATTCTAGACTTTTGCTGGAGATCAGCCACCTATTTGCCCTTAGCTTTCTATTAGCCAGTGCAAATGGGGAAAACTGATCAGGTGGACGATTTCTAGTATCTTTGGTATCAAATAAATGAGGTGCTCAAGAGAAGTACACTGAATGGCCAGATTATTATGCATACAGAGATCATAATAACCTGGCCATTCAGTATACTTTTCTAATGTATTAGATATGAGCTTTCCTTAATATTAAGTACTAGTTACAATAACATCTAAACAAGATAATTGTATTTTAAACATCTTTTTTAAATTTATTTATTTATTTTATTATTATTTTTTTTTTTTAGAGGAAGAGAGAAACATCAATTGTTTGTCCCCATATGTACTCAGCCAAAAATCAAACTTACAACCTGGGCTTGTGCCCTGACTGAAAATCAAATCAGCGACCCCTCCATGCACGAACAATGCTCAACCAACTGAACCACACCAGCCAGGGCAAAACATCTTTTGACATCAGTATATAGAGAACTTCCTCAATTCTTTTTAAAACTGAATGTTATCTCTTTGTACAAATGTACTATAATTTATTTAGCAAGCCCCATGTTAATATACATAAGGGTTCTTTATTTATCTTTGATTTTTTTTGTTGCATTTGTTTGTTGAAAAAGCCAACTTTTTAAAAAAATATATTTTATTGATTGTTTACAGAGAGGAAGGGAGAGGGATAGAGTTAGAAACATTTATGAGAGAGAAACATCGATCAGCTACCTCCTGCACACCTCTCACTGGGGATGTGCCTGCAACCAAGGTACATGCCCCTGACTGGAATCGAACCTGGGACCCTTCAGTTCGCAGGGTGATGCTCTATCCACTGAGCCAAACCGGTTTTGGCCAAAGCCAACTTTTTAAAAATATATATTTTTATTCATTTCAGAGAGGAAGGGAGAGGGAGAAAAAGAATGATGAAAGATTGAAAGAGGATCATCTGTATGCCCTCTACTGGGGATCAAACTCGTAACCCAAGTATACACCCTTAACCAGAATCAAACACAGGATCCTTCAGTCTACAGAACAATACTCTATCCACTGAGCCAAACCAGCTAGGGCAACATTTCTTATTTGTCCTATAGAGTTCCCTAGGTTCTGAATTTTGATCATTACATCCTTGATATGTTGCTTTATATTTTACTTTTTTTTTTAATGTTTTCTGTGAATTGCTAAAGGCAGATCAGATTTCAGTTGGATTTTTATAAGGATTTCTTCTAACAGATACTGACACTTCAGTTAGGTGGTACATAATGTCTGGTTTTATCTTTTTGTGTGATGTTAGCAGTCATTGAGAATCAGTGCCTAGTCCTATTAATTTATAGAAACTCAAAATGGTTTTATTCTCTCATTGGTTTCAATAAAATGAAATTTCCTTTCCTCCACTATTTAGTTACCCTGAGATATAGTTCATATAGAATATTTATGATAAATGGTTGATTCTTTCCCTTTTTTATTTTTTAAAATTAAATCTTTATTATTCAGATTATTACATTTGTTTCTCTTTTTTCCCCTCCATAGCACCCCTCCACCCAGCTCTCACCCTTCCCTCTGCCCTTACCTCCTTCCCATTGACCTCATCCATAGGTGTGTGATTTTTGTCCAGTCTCTCCCTGTACACCCCTCATCCCTTTCCCCCTGAGATTTATCAGTCCACTCCCTTTCTGTGCTCCTGATTCTACTATATTCACCAGTTTATTCTGTTGATCAAATTTTTAATTCCCTTAATTTTTAGATTCACTTGTTGATAGATACATATTTGTTGTTCATAATTTTTTGGCTTTTACCTTTTTCTTCTTCCTCTTCTAAAAGAGTACCTTTCAGCATTTCATATAATACTGGTTTGGAGTTGATGAACTCCTTTAGCTTTTTCTTATCTGTGAAGCTCTTTATCTGCCCTTCAATTCTGAATGTTAGCCTTGCTGGATAGATTATTCTTGGTTGTAGGTTCTTGC